>APFE031087975.1:22654-92075 GCA_000404065.3 Pinus taeda | reverse complement strand
ATTGCGCAATGGGGGGGTCACAGGGGGGGCGGTAGCCCCCCTTGTCCGGGGGGTTTTAGGGGGGCAGGTAGCCCCCCTCTACGGGGTCCATGGCAGCACCCCGGGAAAAAAAAATTTGGACCCTATGTTAGGTTGGGCGAACCTACCTATGGTTTTCGGTCCATGGTTTTGGACGCGATGGTTTTCAGTCCATGGTATTGGATGCTTCGGCTGTATAAATATGTATTGTAACATTCAAAGGAACATAACAAAAATCAAGCTAGTAGTCCCGATTTTGGGATCCAGTGGGAAATCTCTGTGTATATGTGTTTTATGTGTTATTCTTTCGCATTGTTTATTTTCTTTGTTTTAGAATTCGTATGCAGGTAATTTCTGTATAGGGTTAAAACCTACATATAAATGCACCTTTCTATCATTGGGTAAGGCAAGGGTTGTCCTAAGAAGTGAGTAACCATTGTACACCCCAATCTTCATAGTGTTCTTGGCGCTCATCAACTTCAGCAGGAGGCCCATAAATTGACCTTCATTCAGAGGAGTAGCCATGTCATGTCTGGCATACCAGATAATCCATAGTGGCTTCACACCATGAAAATTGATTTATCTTGCACAATACCCATTTGTATCTACATTTAAGGAATTTAGAGCCACATTGAGTAAGATGGAGAGGTGGGGCTTACCAAGGATGTTTGGCAGTCAATTCCCGAAGCTCCTTAAATGGCTCGGGCTCGCGAGGGTAAACACTCATTTCCAATATATACTGCAATATTCACATTCTTAGCCATTCCCACCTGACAAGAACATGAATGCAATCCACTAGTGGGAAAACATTAACTTAATCCATTAATGGCTCTGCTAAATTTATGTAGTCTAGTAAAGGTGAGAGTAACCTCATAGAGGGCATCTCTCTGCAACATAGTTTTGTGATTCATTTTCTGATGGTTCACAACCTTACTCTTCTCTTTTCCTTAAGGTTTAAGTCCACCTGCATGTCTATTGCAAATGCGTATTGGAAATTTGTGCTTGTGTTATTCCTTACACCTGCAACACAGCTAAAAACAAATATAATAACAACTAAAACAAGAGAAGAGTAAATCCAACAAAACAATCCCATTAAAATTCACCAATCATCTCTATGTTGGATCAGGTGCTCAGCAATAAATAAACACACAGAAGAATTAACACAGCAGTCAAGCACATAAACACAATATTTAACGTGGTTCACCCAACCAATCTGGGCTACATCCACCAAACATAGGCATCATGAATATATTAAATAAATTGGAGATTACATCAAGAAATCCTCTCAAACTCTCTTAGCAAACCATCCGAATGGTTGCCTATTAAATAGAATAGAGAATCTAACAACCTCATAACTCCCTCACATCAAATATAGGAGGCATTAACTCCCTCCCAACAACCTGGAGCTAATCTAGGAACTGATTCCCTATTGTTGTCATCCTTCAGAGATTTTTGCCTATTTGACTCAAACAGCAAAATCTCAACACTCTATGCATTTGATTTGAAACTTAGATATTGTATGTATAACAGACAATGATCCAATCACCCCAAATATCCAACCATTCAAGCTAATATAAATGAAAATGCCTACAAGTAGCCTAGTTGGAAGTTACAAGGTGATCAAATTTGTATTAGCTCTGAAACCTTAATCCCATATCTACCCAGTGGATACAAATAAACCTGGTGCAAGTTCTATTTGATTTTTATTATACATAAACACACTTCATAGTGGTGACCATTAGCCAAATGACAACTGTAACTTACTCTACAGAGCATTTCCATAAATGAAAGAGAAAAAACCTAAACCAAAATGCATCCACCCTCTGTCAAAATCGCTCAGACAACCTAACCGATGAACAAAACAGTGGTTGGATCATATGAAACACATGAACACTAAATTTTGTTGGAGAGATACATGTCAACATACCCTAAAAGGAAAATTTCACGCCTCTGAGAAAAATAATTTCCCCCCAATAAATGCGTAGTGGAATATCAGTGGTGGATATAACTGTGGAGTGGAATAGTAAATGACCAAAAGGTCATCATGCCCAACTATAGTACAGGTTATTAGTTTTGATGTAATAGGCTTTCCATTCGACCTCTATCTCCTTGTAACCCTATAAATACTTGGTCATTTAACTCTAATGTCTATGCATGCAATTAACAGCTCAAATTCACACAGTGGCCCGTAGTAAAATTTATCATAGGTATCCTTGTGATAGTAGACACAAAGAGAATCTTCATTTCACACTTATTACATGACACAACCATACAAAATTAACATGGGATGTATGTCACTTAAAACTTCTTTTTCCTGTGGTAATTTTTGTCTTTGTCTGGAATTATGTCAGAATTCTAAGTTTCACTTTGTGAGGGGAGTTTGTTGGTATCAAATTTAATTAATAAAAATTTTAGTTAATTAAAAAAAAAAAATCCAAAAAAAAATAAAGAAAGAGGTGGTCTAGCTCTAATGTATAAACCCTTGATATTGAAGAAGAAATTCATTGTTTGCTACGTGAAGATGCATTTCACAAGTAGATTGTTTATGTCTGTTTAATGATTGCTTATTTTCTCATGGTAGGTAACCTTATTTTTCTTTGCCACACCTAGCTGTTAAACCAGCTTAATTATTCTTTCAGACACAATACATTTGTGTTTAAGATTTAATAATAATTACTTTTATCTTGAATAGTTTCCCATAATGATTAAGACCCTCCCTACTCAGAGTCAACTCCACACGTCAACTCCACACGTGACATGATTATGGACGTAATAGCTTTGTAACTTTAATGTATTCCTCATGTAGAATATGAAAAGTATTTGTCAAGAAAGAAGGGACAATGTAAAAAAATCTATAAAAATTGTGCTAGTCATATAGATATTAGATCCAAAGACTTCTGGATAGTCACTTATATTCCCAGGTCTATATAATGTTCAAAGAAAAAATTCCATGTCTAGCAAGTGGGATAAATATCATCCAACGAATGCCAAAAGTTGACTGGAATATATCGGCTCTCTTCATTAAGGGGTGACATGATTTGCAAGGATAATTGTCTATCACAAATTAAAAATGATTCTAGTCATGCAGATATTTAACCTCTCTATTTTTTCCAATGTGTTATGGCTTTTGTTATACATATATTTACATTCTTAATATTAATTCTTTTCAATGCCTTTTTAGGTTTTCTTTGCACAAAAATCTATCATAGTTTAGTTGTTCACCTAGATTATTATTACTTGTTGTGGATGTCGTGATTTAGATGTTATTTTAAAACAGAAATTGATTTTCCTAGATGGGGTGATAAGATGATAATTGAGAAAAAAAAGGGTTGTTGTAGCCATATCATTTTATTAACGGACTAAGGGACATGGCAACACACCCTATGAATAATTAATGGCACTGATATACAATAGGTGGTCTCTCGTTCTAGCCAGCCACACCATGGAGGTAATGGAATTGGAAATGACTTGTTTACCATTCTACCTGTGTATTAGTCAAATCCTCACTTATATTAGTCTAATGCAGGAAAGGACTTTTCCCATGGCTCTAAGCCCACATCCACGTTTCGAGTTTGTTCCTATGGTGAGTAGCGCACAGGCTTATCCAAGTATGGAACCTGCAATCACTAAGACATGCTCAACATGGCGTTATATACAACTAGACCTTGATGTGGTTTTGGTTGCCTAAAAGTTGCTTTCTAATATGGGAATCCGACAATTCAGGGGAGTTGGTTCCCTCTTTGCTCTGCGACAATGCTTTGAAATTGGTAGTATTGGTTTTCAATGCATACTTGCTATTATCTTGTATTATTTGTTTATTGCAAGTTGGTGAGCTCATTGTCTGCATTGGTGCTCAGACTTTCCATCTTTTTCTTCTTCCCACCTTGTTCATGTCCGCTTCCTTTGGGCATCCCCCCTTAGTTCTCATTTCCCCTTGCTTCCCTTCTTGGTCCATGCCCCTTTCTTCCATCCTCAAACTCTCTTTGTTCCTATGTAGTGTTTCCTCTCCATCTTCGTTCATCCTGCATCATATCATTGCATGCTCTACCTTATGAGTTTACTTGATGTAAACTCTCCCTATGGTGTACTCTAGTTTTTTTTTTTGTTTGGGCTCAATTTTTATCCTCCCACTCCCTTTGTGTTGACGCAACCTGTGTATCTCATTATAGGTCCCTTTGGTTGTGATGATTCTCTGATTGCTAATTGACATACATGGCAGTCCTCCAGACTCCTTAAATATTTGAGTTTGTTTTGGTATGTGCTTGAACCTTACCTATTCTTTGACCTTTGCTCCATGCCTCATCAATGGGAACGAGTTTGGATGGGTGCCGCCTATTACCAAGAGCAGGACCACAAGAGTATTACATGCATGCATCATCATCTAGAGGATGTTTCCTCTCACTTTAGTGGCCTCATGTCAAGACCCATTCAGGAATATCTAACTTGTTCTGAGGGTGAAGCTTCCTCTCATAAAGTACCCCTCTTTGACACAAAGGTTCTTACTGAGTGGGTGGATTGGATTCCATACATAGGGCATACGAGAGGTTATTTTAATCAGTATATGTAAACAATTGATCTCTAATGACACATGAAATTTCTATTGGTGCATACTCTCTTGGATCAACACAAGCATCACATAAATATTCTCCATCCCCTTGAGCATCTGCATCAACATATGAGGGACTTAGAATGAAGGATGGAGTGAATTAAACAACATCTTGGCATTCCCCCCTTGGTGGGAGGAACCTACGAAGATACTAAAGATCCCATCTAGGTCGTTGTCTTGCACTCAGACCCTTCTGCCTAATTTCTATCATGTCCATGCTTTATGGTTCCTTTGTTACTGTAGTTTTCTCCACTGCCACTTAGGGCATATACTCTTGTATGCTAAATTTTATATCTCCTAATACTCAATTACCTCTCACGTCTCTATGGAGAGTACATTTTTGGGTTTGGTCATGTCTCCCTTGTGAGAGATTGAATTGACTTTTAGTTTATCTTTTAATTTCCAATTTTGAAGGAAATACAATTTACAAAAGACAAATATATATATATATATATATATATATTAATTAGATATTAATTGATGATAATTAGATATGTTAAAATTTATTAAATTTAAATATGAATTTTTTGATCTTAACAATGTAAGAAATTATTTGGATATTTTTTTTAATTTTATTTCTATACCCATAAAGTAATAAAAGAAGCATTTCAAGATCACAAAAATTTTGTTGAGTAAAAATGTTAAGAAGGTTGGTGGTTCTTTCTTCTCATCCCATGGTGCTTTGCAAAATGATTAATGTCAAGTTTCATTGTGGAGATGATGAGAATTTGTTCTTATTTTAACCATGTTTATTTTCCTCTTTACATTAGTCAAGACAAAGAAATATTTTTTTATTTTCAAGATTTGAATTCAACACCTCCTTATAATAGCTTATTTACCTTTTTTCATTTAACTCTTTATCACCCCAAATTTCTTCTTACATTTTGAGGTAATAATATTTTTATTATTATCTTTATTTTACAAAATAATCTCCTCCTTTATCCACCAATGGCCTAGGTAAGATTGGACATCTTAATGACATCCTCGCTTGAGAGGAATATGTTTTTGGATAAAGTTAGAAACAATTTGAGGAACTTCATGTCTTCCATTTTGTTCAACCTCTTCTTATACATAAGATACCTAGTCATAGTCGTGCTTCAATAAGTGAAAGAATTGTCTTTATGAGAAAGATAGGATAGGGTGCATTTCCTTTAATCTTGAGATTATATGTTATAAAATGTTTTTGGATATGTTCTATCTTCTTCCACAACTCTATCAGGATATTGTATCTCCAAACATCACATCCATGTAAAATAACAAGGTGACCAGAGTCTCAAAGAGGAGTTTTTGTAATCTCATATCTAAAGATCTGCTGAATTACAATTATTTTCAAGTCCATAATAGGATTTACATCCTCCATATATCATTTTGTCAATGCTATAATATCAATTGAGCTTGTGATGGATATTGATTCCAAGATCTTTGTATGTCGAGACTATCTCCAAGTGATTGTTGTCACATATGAAAGTATCATATGTGATCTTTTTTAATTTAATTATCACGACTTTCATTTTGTTAGTATCAGTAGTTATACCCATTTTGGAGGATTCTTTGTTACTTTGGCAAGATTGTAAGGACTTCTTGCCAAAATAATAATATCTCCACCATAAACTAGAATATTGATGACTATATTAATGAGAGTGGACCCAATACAGCTTGTTTCTTTCAAATAATCTTCTAACTTATCAATATATATGCTAAAAAAGTAGAGAACAAAAGACACCATTGCTTAACTCTCATATTGTGGTTAATTTGTTTCCATCAAATTTCAATCTCTGATATTGTAGTTAGTTTGTTTCCATCAAATTTCAATGATCATAAACTTTCAAATTACATATTAAATTTTTGAAATGATGAAATTGTATTAAGATGAAGAGAATAAAACTTAACTTCTAACAAAAAAAAAATCATGTTCCAAAATATATTTTAATTAATATTGACTGTAACCATGAATTTGGTGAATAAAAAACTTTTAAAATTGTAATCTTTTGTTTAAATTGTTTTTTACATTACAATATGGGAGAGATGTTGTAATGTTTGTAAATGAATGTAAATGTTAGTTCAAAATGAAAGAAATGTTGTAGTGTCACTAAAATAAAGCTTTTAAATTTAATAATAATAATAATAATAATAATAATATAATCGCTCATTAAAACACTAAAAAAATTGTAATTTTATTTTTATTGAGAAATTACAAACAAATTTTCAAAAAATATAAATAATAATGATTAATCCAGATATTCATAACATATGATAATAACATATAAAACTTAATAATTTATTAATAAACTTAATTAAAAAATAAAAAATATTCCAAATAAAAAAAATATGAAATATATATTTAATATAAATAGTAACTATAAATTAAGAAACTATATCATATAAGATAAAACACATATTTACATTAGTATCCATATCCATGATATTTTAAAACTTCAAACTTAAATTTAATTAAGAAGCATAATAAAAATCAATATTAAAAAAAAAATCCCTATAAAATTATAATATTAGGCATATTCATTAAAAATTAAATCAGCAATGCTATAAATCATATCTCTTGAGGTGCAAATCTTTCTTAAGTTTTACATTCATGAAGAGGTTTGCATCTTGAAACATTTGATACCTCTAGACACTTGATATATTGGGAATTGAAATGGATCTATACTGGTGTATTAGATAGATCTAGACGTTCTAAAGATGAAGTTGTATTTTTAAAATGGTGAGAGTGTAACTTCAGGACTTGTGCCAAAAATCTTGTTAGAAAAGAGAGATGTTAGTTAAGATTTAGTGCAAATATGAATACCATAGGTTTAGTAGGTCGACCTAGGTCCACTAGGTTACAAAGTATATTAGGTTAACTATGCTTACTAGACTTATTGAGTTGACCTAGGTTTACTTGGATTATGATGGTTACTAGGTTTATTACGTTGACCTAGGTTTGCTATGCTGAACTAGTTTTACTAGGTTAACCTAAGTTTACTAGGTGTTTATTAGGTTGACCTCAATTTACTAGGTTTACTAGATTTACTCAATTGACCTAGGATTACCAAGTTGACTTGTGTTTACTATGAGTTAGGTTGAAACAGGTTTACTAGGTTTACCTAAGTTTATTCACTTGGCCCAAGTTTATTAGTTTGAGTTATGGTTTAATAAGTTGAGTTAGGTTTATTAGCTTTATGACATTTACTAGGTTGACTTAAGCTTATTTGGTTGAGGTAGGTTTATTAGGTTTACTAAGTTGGCATAGGTTGACTAAGTTAACTAAGTTGAGTAGGTTGACTAGGTTTATTATGTCGATAGGTTGACCTAAGTTTTTCTATGTTGACCTATTTGACTAGGTTGACTAAGTTGACCTACATTTACTATTAGGTTTACTAGGTTTAGTTATGGTTTATTAGGCTGACCTAGGTTTATTAGGTTTAAGGTTGACCTAAGTTTACTAGGTTGATCTATGTTTACTAAAATTACTAAATCAACCATAGTCAACTAGGTTGACCTAGGTTGACAATGCTAACCTAGGTTTAGTAAGTTGACCTTAGTTTATTAGGTTTACTATATCAACCATACTCAACCATGGTGATCAAGATTGACTATTGTAAATCTTGGTTGATCAATATGAACCATTGGTAACCATGGTCAACTATGATCAAACATGAAAACCCTTGATGAACTATAGTCCCTCATAATTTATCATAGTTAGCTATAGTTAGATGTGGGCAACCATGGTCTTCCATAGTCAACTTTATGTTGACCATAATAAACTCTCTCCAACCATAACTTTAACATATTTAACAATAATTAACCATTGCCTATTAAACATCTCCAACTAAATTTGTTGTCAACCAACACAACTATATTAATAAAATAGTTAAAATAAACGGCTAAAAATGGAAATTAAACTGCTAAAAATTTCAACATGCCTATAGTATATATAAATTCATCCATTCAAATTGCAAAGCCAGCGTTTTTTTCTCCCTTAAAAAAAGCAAAAAAATATAAATTGCAAAATTGATATTAAAAAGTAACCATGAAGTAGATCACTTGTTCCAGCTTCCAAATGAACATTCGTGTAATTTCAAATCATTAACAATGGGAAACATTGATGTATTTAGAGTTGTCTATGCTTGCAATTTCAGATTCTCACATACAGGACAACATCGCTGAATAATGTTCAGGAAAGGCGCCTGCACAGCGTCACTCCATCGGCAATTGGGATCTGAGCAATCTCGATGCGAGGGTCTGCAGCAAGGGCCCTGTTTAGTTCCAACATATGCTCTCTGCCTTCCCCATAACTCATGCCTTCGCTCATGGCGACTTCTGGGGGAAGCGCAACGGATCCTTGCCACAGAGTATTGTCATACGCAATCAATCCTCCGACCTTCACCAGATCTATCAGCCGCATGTGGTAATTCAGATAGTTGCCTTTGTCAGCATCTACAAACGCGAAATCAAACGATCCGTGCATCTCCTCCTGCACAATACCCATTTCATCAATTTATTAAGCGTTAATCCGCCATCCCCGAAATTTTAAGCTCTCCCCGCTACGTTTTACTTACATTCTTAAGCATTTCATCCAGAAGTGGCAGAGCAGGGACTTCTCTGAAATCAATTTTGTGGGCAACTCCAGCTTTCTCAATGATAGGTAGCCCCATATCATAATTCGCTCTGTTAATGTCCATCGCTATTATCTGCCATACCATGCCATCCTTCATTAATTAATTGGCCCACATACAAACGTTAAATTCCCCTGTTTGGGAAGATCTATGAATGTGAATATAAATGTACCTTTCCATCAGACGGTAAGGCAAGGGCTGTGCTGAGAAGTGAGTAACCAGTGTACACCCCAATCTCGATGGTGTTCTTGGCGTTCATCAGCTTCAACAGGAGGCCCAGAAATTGACCTTCATCTGGAGGAATAGCCATGCCGTGCCTGTCATACCAAACAATCCACAGTGGCTTCACACCATGAAAAGTAAAACTGGTTTTGCCAGCACAGCACCCATTTGTATCTAGATTCAAGGAATTTAGAGCCACAAGGAGTAAGATGGATAGGTGGGGCTTACCAGGGATGTTTGATAGTCAATTCCCGGAGCTCCTTCAAGGGCTCTGGCTCACGAGGGTACACGCTGGTTTCCAATATATACTGCAATATTCACATTATTAGCCATTCCCACATGACAAGTGCATGAATACAATTCACTAATAGACAAACATTAACTTTATCCATTAATGGTTCTCCTAAATTTATGTAGCCCAGTTAAGGTGAGAGTAACCTCATAAAGGGCATCGCTCTGCAACAGAGTTTTGTATTCCATTTTCTGATGCTTCGCAACCTTACTCTGCTCCTGTCCTTGGAGTTCAGTCCACCTTCACGTTTGCTGCAGCTGGATGTTATATCCTTACACCTGCAACACAGCTGAAAACGTATATAATAACAAATAAAACTACAAAAAATTAAACCCAATAAAGCAATCCCGTCGGACTTCCCCAATCGGCTCTATGCAATTGGCCTGCAACATAGATATTCAGACAGACAATGATCCAATCACCCCGAATATTCAACCATCCAAACTAATCTAAATGAAAATGCATACAGGTGGTCTAGCTGGAAGTTACGAGGAGATCAAATTTATATTAGCACCAAAACCCTAACCCCATATCTACCCAGTGGATACGAATGAACCTGGTGCAAGTTCTATTTGATTTTTATTGTACAGAAACACCCTTCATAGCGCAGACCCTTAACCAAATGACAACTGTACTTACTTTACAGAGCATTTCCAGAAATAAAAGAAAAAAAGGGTTAAGCCAAAATACATCCAGCCTCTGTCAAAATCGCTCAGACAACCTAACCGAAGAACAAAGCAGCGGGCTGAATCAGATCAAATACATTAAACATTAAAATTCTGTTGGAGAGATACATGTCGACATACCCTAAAACGAAAATCTCACCCCTCTGAGAAGAAGAATTTGGCTCCAATAAATGTGTAGTGGAATATCTGTGGTGGATATAAATGCAGAGTGTAATAGTAAATGAGCACAAGGTCATCAAACCCAACTGCAACCCAACTAAAGTAACCTCTATCTCCTTGCAACCCTACAGCTACTTGGTCACTTAACTCTAATGTCGGTGCATGCAATTAACAGGTCAAATTCACACAGTAACCCTTAGTAAGATATCCTGGGTATCCCTGTGACAGTAGACACAGAATCTTCCTGTCACACTTATTACATGACTCAACCATGCAGAATTAGATGCCTAACTGCATTTCGAATTTTCTTGACTTTGGTTGGAATTATGTCAGAATTTTGAGTTTCATCGGTCACACTTCCAATCTTCTTGACTTGTTAAATCAGCCTAACTAAAGTGTCATTTTCCCTTCTCTTTTATCATAAAAACAAGATTTTGAAAAATCACATTTAGGTTCTTTTTCTTTTCCTGAAATTAAAGTCCCATAGACAGCATTGGTTAATCATCATCAATTTCAGTAAGAAAATTTTTAACTAATTTTAAATAGTCTAACTTTTATATACTTGAGTGTTAATTTTTATAAATTTTGGAATTTTTTTAATATAATTTATTAAATAATTTTATAGAGAATTTTTTCTCTTATATTTTTGGCATTTTATCCGGCATGTAACAGAGATTTATTATAATAACAAATTTGAGTTTTAGAATTTACACCCTACAAATTCAATTTTAATTTTTTTGTAGAGTATTAAATCTATTTATATAACTAAAAATTCATTTTAAACAATTAAATATCACAAATTCACTTACAATTCTATCACTGACTTTATTTCTCTGCTACAGCTAGCTGTTAAAGAAGCTTTGCCATTTTCTGATGCCTATACCGCATTTGTATAAGGGTTTAATAATAACTAAATCTACAAAAATTTTGCTGGTCATGTAGATATCAAATCCAGACTGTTGTGAATAGTTCCGTACGAATAAATATGATTCCCGGGTCTTTATAATGTTTAAAGAAAAAAATTCCCGGGCCTTTATAATGTTCAAAGCAAGAATTCCATGTCCAGCATGTGGGATAAATATCGTCCAACGAATACCTAAATTTGAGTGGAATATAGGTGACTTTTAATCAAATTTAATGCCCCACTGGACACAAAAATTATTAATACACATCCATTACATCTACAAATATATAATCATCTTAATGATTTTTATATTTTATTTTTTGGGATATATTTATCAGATTATTATCATGTTTAAAAAGATAAATGAAAAGTTCATATTTCCTTGACCATGGTGCAGATAAAAAGCATGGATTCGTTGATTAGTCATTATCATAGCATTTTATTTTGGTCTCAGTTGTCACTGTGGTAAGCTTCTTCATCTACAACTACAACACAACTTGACAAATTAACTATTTCTTGAGGTTAAAACTTAATAAATTTGAATAAAATTACTCAAAGTTACCAAAATATGAAGTAGCTTCCGACCTACTTTAAATTTGTATAGAAAGGTCAACAATGTGTACCTTTACATTCTATACTTCTAATGGGAAGGACTTGATGGGATTCAATCATTGGACCGCGCATTTTTCACATAGCCATGGAGAATGTTTTTGGGTTATAAAGTAACGTTACTGCTTTATAGAGTTTAGAAGATTGTTTTGAGATGAGCAGGTTAAGCTTTCATCTCAGCTAGGATCCTTATTATATTGTGAGTTATAAGGATCATTATTATCCTTAAGCTTTCGTTTCAGTTAGGATCCTTATTAACCGTATATTTTTAATAATCACTTAAATTTATTGAACAACATAAAAGGAATTTCCATTGTATTGCAATTTTGACAACAAACATTAAGGTGATCACAATCTTGTGATGTGAATTTCATCTTAGTAATGTGATGCCCAATTTCCCATTGCAATAATTTTTTTAGATGTGTTCCTTGTACTATTTTTTTATTTTATTTTTTCTAATTTTTTTGCTACACTTAACTCTTTTTTATTTAAAATGCTTTTGTTATATTTATCTTATCTACATGAAATGATGCTTTCTTGCTTTCTTGTTGCATATCATTTGTGAAAATCAAATTGGAATGAAGCATAACAAAGCTCCATTTTAACAACCCAAGCCATTTTGTTTGTCAAAGTGCTCCAAATCTAGATAAAAATACAATTCACACATGTCCACATAATATTCCACCTAATTTAATTGAAAAATATACCAACAAACTAGTTTTTGGAATTTTCTTCATATGATCATTTTTCCCTTTATATTAACGTGATCTAATAATCTGTGGGCTAATCTCACCTGGCAACACTTTTTGATTTGAAACACTTTCATCACGTCCACTAATGTATGAAAGTAATGGGATTAATAACACTTTTAACCATTCAAGTGATTTTATGCGCAAAAAATATTAAAAAGCTTCACTTTGTACACATAGTGCACCTAAATCAATCGAGCAATATAAAATCTAGGGAAGTTTTGAAACAGTTTCATTGCATCAACTAATGTATGAAACTAGTGGGATTAACAATACTTTTAATCATTCAAGTGATTTTATTTGTGAAAATGTTAAAAAAGCGTCACTCTATACACATAATAAAATCTAGGAAACTTGAATCATTTGAACAATATAAAAATGGAGGAAGTTAAAAAAAAACAAGGCTTTTTCAAGTGCAGTCGCTCTTGGAAGTGACAATCTTGCTTCATATTTGATGCATTTTTCTTGCAATATAATCAAAACCCTCATGCCGAAGGGGCTGACCCATGTGTTCAACACCTTCACCTGCTCCTCCTCGCCACACTGAAACTAAATAAATGAGAACATAGTTATATGGATCAGTGAATGCCTCTGTGTGTGTTGAGTGTGGCTTGAATTGTTGGAGAGGCATCCAAACATAGTTATATAGTGTTAGTAAGGGAGGTCGGAATGTTGTATTCTAGAAGCACAAGGAATATTTCTTGATAGACCATAAGCATATGTGTGCAACCCTTCATAGGCAATTTTACTTTTTTATTTTTTTTTAACTAGTGGAAATAAAAATTGACATTTCTTTTGACGTATAATTTTATCTTACCATTTATGTCCCTCTTGACAGGCTGTAACGGGTTCAAATTTGAACCATGGTCGTATCCCCTCAATTTTTTCTAATGCATCTCGTTATATGTAAATTTACATTTTGCATTTTTATTAATGGATTGGGACATTTGACTAGTTTGGTGGTTGCAGTTGTTGGTACTAATGCATTCCAGTAGATGGTTGTTCCTTTATATGGATGTAGGCATTTTGTTTTATCATGTTTGTAAACACCAGGCCCATAGCTACACTTTCTTGATTAAGATCGAGACAAGCACTCATTAAGGGGGCAACTTGGAAATATAATTCCTACTTGTCTTTGTTGTGATTCTTTCTAAGTAAAGGAATATGTTTCTATTCTTTAAGAGTTGTTTAAATCTAGATGTTTCCTAGATTGGTGTGTGGTTGAGATATTCTCTCAACCAACCGATTGTGTGTCCAAGACAGTTTCTCTATATTGAGACAACACTTCATGTATATATGTAATATTATTTTATCAATATAATGGGGTGTGTGCATTATCAAAATATTTCTTCTTCTTGAATAACATTTCATTTTCATTGTTATCACCAATTAAGTTGCCCCTCAAAAACTTTGCATTCAAATTGTTATTATTTGTGAATTTTTAAACTGCCTTTGCCATTTTCTTTTTCATTTTCTCATACCTATAACACATTTGTAGTCCTGCAGAGATTAGATCCATAATGTTTTGGATAGTTACATATGAGCAATATGAATCCACAATCTTCAAAGCAAATATCGTGCAATGAATGCCAAAAGTTGACTAGAAATTATTAGCTTTCTTCACCAAGAGGTGATACGATTTACGCTACTGAGAGTTGATATGATTTATGGTACTTGTCTATCACAAATCAAAAATGATTCTCGTTGCACAAATATTAATCCTTTCTAGGGATGAAATTTCACAAGTAAATTGCCTATAATGGGGTGATTTTCATGCCAAATACAGCTAAGAAACTTACCCCTTGGTCACTATTCTTTGTTAAAATGATTAAAATGAACACTAGAGCTATAGAAACAGTCAAATATAATGGGTGTTTTAGATTTGAAATCCCTACTCTGATCCCCTCAAATTTTTCCAATGTAGGGTTGATTCCAACGATTACCACTATAACATCAACCTTCTTGCATGTCACACTTCATTTTCACAACCATTTCCCCTTGGTTACTATTCTTTGTTAAAATGAATTAAATGAACACTAGAGTTGTAGAAACTGTCAAATTTAATGGGCGTTTTAGATTTGAAATCCCTACTCTAATCCCCTCAAATTTTTTCAATGTAGGGTTGATTCCAACGACTACCACTATAACATCAACCTCCTGGCATGTAACACTTCATTTTCACAACTATCCCCAATTGTTGCCCATAGGGGCTATGCAGTGAGATTGTTATTACAATGTGATATTTTAATTAAATATAAATAGTTTTAGATATTATTTTAAAATAGAAATTGATTTAATTAAATGTTAATTGATGATAATTATGATGATGATTAAGCCCCAAGGGTTAGCTCAATTGGTTGAGTCCTTCTTGTTAAGTACCTCGTCGATTGGGAGGTCACAAGGTCCAATCTCCTTGATGCCCTTGGGGTTAGGCCTTGACACTCTAGCTGACGGGCTTTAAAAGATTTCCTTTGGGGTTGATTTGCCTATATTTTTCCAACGGAAAAAAAATAAATAAATAAATAATAAAAATTATGATGATAATTAAAGTTCACTAAAATTGAATATGATTTTTTAAATTGTAAGAAAGTAAGAGATTAATGGAATCTTTTAAAATTTTATTTCTATGCTCATAAAGCATTAAAAAGATATTTCCAAAATTACTATAGTTATGTTGAGTTAAAAGGCTATGAAGGTTGGTAATATGATAAATATTGTGAAATTTAGATGTAATAGTGACCATGTGGATATTTGATTCCTATATATAAAGCAATATTAGTACGCTGATCATTTATTTTGTCAACCTAGGGTCTATTGACTTGTGAGGCTCTCAGTGTTGCATACAAAAGCATCAGAGTTCCTACTACTTCTATATGCAGAAAATTGGACTTAAGGAAACCTACAGACGATAAGTAACCTAAGTCCTATCAAGGCCTAGTTTTGTACTTTAGTTCAGCTAAGTGGTATGTCACGTATTGAAATCACAACTCAATACCTAACTTAGTATCATCATTCCTACTAAAATTAAGCAATTCTACAAAATTGTAATTTCATAACAACTACTAATAATTTCACAGCAACTCGATTTTGTAACGCTACTACAAAATCATCATCTTTCACACTCAAAATCAAAACATGACCCAAATAAATACATGAAAAAGAAATACAATCAAACTATTTAAAGTAATTCCACACACTACAAGAAATGAAATTAACACATGCACACTTGCAAAAATTAAGCATGGTCATTCTTTCTACAATTACACACAATACAAACTACACTACGCTAATAAATATATGAAACGAATACAACACAATGATTTACCTCGAGTGGGCCCAACTGGGTGTAGCATCTCCCAACAACATACAAGCATATTGGGGTTTCTGTAGATGCTGAATTTGGCATCATTTTCTCTTTATGTGAGATGCCAAATGCCATAGGTTCCTTTCTCAAGTTGCCATCGTGTTATGGATCACATCACACATAGTAATAATTAGTTGTATTGCTACAATTATTGAGGTGCGCCTCTTTTATTCCATGCAAAGTAATATATTAAAGAAACTCTTAAACATTCTTAGTTCTAATCTGAAAACGATGGTAAGAGAACTAGTAAATACACAACTTATACCTTGAGTTTCCCGCAATGTATGTGCAAGGTTTTAGTAATAATTTAAGGTGGAAAAGAGGTGGATTGGTAAAATATAAAGCAGGGTAGTTGTGTAGCAAAAAAAACACAATTTTTAGGTGGTGAAATAGCTTAAACAATTTAAAATAAAATGTTTTTAACTTTCAACCCTCATAATGTCATAAAAATGATATAATTTTTCATATATACCATTTTTGTAGTTGAATTGACAAACTCTTTCTTCTCATCTTATCGTATTTTGTGAATTAACACCAGTGCTCAATTTCATTATGGAGCTTATGAGTATTTATTTTTATTTTAATCATGTTTATTCTTCTCTTTGCACCTGTCAAAATAAATAAATATTTTTGACTTCCAAGATTTGAATTCATCACCTCCTTATAATAGCTTAGTTTCTTTTTTTCCTATAACTCTTTATCGCCACAATTTCTCCTTCAATTTTGAGGTAATAATATTTTTAATATTAGGTGTTGTCTAACTATTCTACGTTTTGGTGTTTCTAGTTGGAATTCAACAAAACAATTTTTGGTGAGATCATAATTGTTTGTTATTTAATATATGTTTTTGAATATATAAGTGGATTTATCACCTTTAAAAACCCCTAAGTCACATGACTTATGCAAGGATCATAACTCAAACTTGTGATTTCAATAAACTCCTACCAGATTTCCTACCAGATTTCAGATTAAAAAACAAAAAAATTGACCTGAAAATATGTCGAGAAAATTTTCAAAGCATAGAATAGTTAGACTATAGCTTAATATTATCCTTCTACAAAATGATGTCCTCCTTTAACACCTAATGACCTAGGCAAGATTGTGAGTCCTTATGCCATTCCCAATTGAGCAGAAAGTGATTTTGGCTAAAATTAGAAACAAATTTAGTAAACATCTTGTCTTCTATGTTGTTTAACCTCATTTTATACATAAGGTACATAGTCATAACTACACTTTCAATGGGGAAAATTCTTGCTTCGATGAGGAGGATATGATATGTTGTACTTTCTTTAATATTGAGATTCTATGTTAAAGAATATTTTTGGATATGTGTTATCTTCCTCCACAACTCTTTGGAGATATTGTACCTCCAAACATCATATCCATATAAAATAAAGTGAAATGTTCCAAAGAAGTGATTTTTTAATACCATATTTAAAGATCCATTGACTTACAATTGTTTTCAAGTCCATATTAAGCTTTCAATCCCTCATCTACCATTTTCTAAATGTTGTAATCCTAATTGAGCTTATGTTACATATTGATTCCAAGATATTTGTATGAAGGAACTATGTTCAAACTGTTTGTATTGTTATTTAACTATCATGAATTTTGTTATTATGTTAGTATTAATAGTTATGCTCATTCTAGAGGATTCTTAGTTGCTTGACCAAATTGTGAGGATTTCATGCCCAAAACAATATCATCATCATAATAACAAAAAGTGATGACTATATCAGTAAGAGTAGGCCCAACACAACTTGTTTCTTTTAAATACTCTTTTAATTTATCAATATATATACTAAAAGAAATAAAAAACAAAAACACACTTTTATTGAAATTTGTTATTATAATTAATTTATTTTATTTTTTTAATCAAATTTGAAATCACTTTTTAATTTTTAAGATAATGAAATTGTATTTTAAAATGAAAAAGAGTGAAACTTAACTTCCAACAAAAATCATGTTTCAAAATAATATTTTAATTAATATTTATGGTATAAATTTAATATTTATGGTATGAATACCTTCTCTCAAAGGATTATGAATTTCCATATGTCATATACATTTGTGTATTAAATGTTATATAAATTAAAAAATATAATGCATCTATGTATTTAGTGTTATATATAAATTAAAAATATAATACATCTATGTTTTTTAGTGTTATATAAATTAAAAAATATAATACATCTATGTATTTAGTGTCATATATGATGGTACATAGTTATGAGAATTTGGTAAATAAAAAACTTTTAGATTTGGTCATAGATATGAACCTGACAATCTTTTAAACCAAAAGTTTGTAAATTTGGTGAATTTTTTATTTAGATTACATTTTTAATATTTTGGATAAATTTAGAGATATTGATAAAAGAAAATTATTGCTTTTTTTGAGGTGATGAGATTGTAACTTTAAGGGAGTGAGAATGTAACTTTTTTAATTATGATGAAATCAAATTTTAAAAAGAGATATTTTAATCCATACTCAAAGTATATGCATGAAATTCTGATTTTAATTTTCTAATTATATGGCATAGAGATTGTCAATAAGGTTTATTCTCTAGGGGACTGAGAAAATTTGTCTCTTTTAATGAGGGAAGTTGATTTGAATTGTATAGAGAATAAAATTAAAGGTAAAAATATGAATGGAAATATGAACATAATTATTGCAGAGAGTATGGTAATATAGTAAGAAACAAATTTTATTAATAAATTAAATAGTATTAAATTGTGAGATGCAAAAAAATACAAATTAGCTAGAATGGTGATAACTTATTTCTAAAGAGGGAGATGTTAGTTATGCTCATTCACAAGTTGTTTATTAGAAGAGGCCTAAATTGGATTTTCAACTTAAAGTATTAAACCATAAGAGGTAAAATACTTAAAGATCCAAAACCATAACCCTAGGAAATGAAATGGAAACAAAAATGTAGGCCTCGATGAGTCTTATTGATACACCAACTTCTTAATGCCACAACTTATGCATATAAACTCCATCAGGTGTGCACAACATCCCATTAGAAATATTTCAATGAGAAGAAAAATGTTGGTTAAAAATTAATAATTCCATGGCAACGCCAATCCATCATAGGGTCAAAAAAAATTGTTTAGGTCCTAAAAAATGCACCAAAACTTCAAGACTTGAAGAACTAGAGAAAAACTACCAATATGTGAAGTGTCCATTATGATTTAGTCGAAGAGGTGGGTGGCCACTAATATCCACATGGTTAAATTACAGCCCCTAGGAAATAATAGTCCCCATTACATTAAGTGTGTCCATCAAATGGGAAAAATTGTATTGAATTTGAATCATGGTGAGCCACTTGTCATAGTGAGGAAATTGATCTACTTTGATAACGTAACAAAGTTGTATGTTCTACTGTAAGGTGTCATTCTTCATGATTTCCATGATATGGTCCATTGTAGCTTGCTCAATGCATTTAAGAATGAGTTATAAATTGGTCAAATGCTCAAATTCCTTTGAGGTGTCTTGTAAAGGTGGAAAAATATGGTGAAGACCTTAACTCCACATTTCAAAAGCATTATCATCCATAACGTTTGTGATGTTGTAAGGACATATATGAGTGGTTAGAGCTTCCTATAGGGGTCTGTGAAGCATGGATATTTCTATAAATGAAACCACACCTTATCACAAACTTGAAACTTGTCTGGAGCCTCATACTATTTATGTCACTACTTATACTTGGCATCAACTTTTTGCAAGGTATCATGAACCTATTGCTGGATGTGTTGGATCCACCCAACAAATTGTGTTGCTCTATTTTCTTTAGTCTAAGTATGGGAGGACTCTTATCATGTATATGCAATGAGAAAAGATATGTCAGTGGGGGTCAATGGTTAAAACCCCAAGCACATTTGAAAAAGGCTATGGCCAATAGAACTATATAGAGCTCTATTGTATCTATGTTAAACATATGGTAGGCTCTCATCCCATGTATCTGGATGCTTGGAGTTGTACATACATAAGATATATGCAATCATCATATTGAGAAACTCTATTTTGTCATCAATTTAATGGTGGAAGGTAGTCAATTTGGATAGCTTGGTGTCCATAGATATCACAAGCTAGACTAGAAGGTGCTCATGAACCTACTATCATTTTCTAAAATAGAAGTCCATGGTAGCCAAAAATGAATCTAAACATGCTCAAAGAAGAGATTAAAAATTGCTTCTGTAATGTTACTCTTCTTGCACGGTGCTAAAATGGCCATCATAGAGAAGTGATAGACGACCACAAAACAAAATTGTTACCATGCTCAATGGAGGGAAAACGTAACATGTGATCCATGGAGATTGACTCCCAAGGCTTGTTTGGGGCAAGTAGAGGAGTCTACAACTCCCACTTAATGGTAGGCTAATAGAAGTACTCTTGGAGTATTGCTACTATGTTTTCCATGATAAAATGCCTTGCCACCTAGGTATAATGTACCTCCCAAACTATTTTTGCACTCTTTCTTGAAGGAATACAATATGGCCTAGATAAAACAAAAGTACATCTTGGAGGTGAAGCTTTGGAATTTGTTACCTACACCTAGCTTCTAATATGTACAAAAAAAATCAAGGTCACCATCATGCAAGTGGGGCCACCGAAAGGTATTACACCCACAAGAGTTAAAAACTATGATCAATGCCATAACCGAGGGTCAATTAAAGAAATTTACAACATGGTTTATGCTACTGTTTATGTAATTAATATTCAAGTGGAATTGTTGCAAGTACAGGGACCACTTTTGATGGTGGTCCTTTTGTAGCATTCCCTATGTTTATATGAATAGTAAGGACTTGTGATCAATGTGGATGATAATTTCCTTTCCCAAAATATAATTCTTCCACTATCAATAGGTAGACACAATAGAGTACATATCAATATCGTAGGTAAGATACCTACAAATAGAATCATAGAGTATTTGGATATGATAGCCCACTAGATGTCCATGCTAAGTTAACACCGCATTCAATGGCATAGTCAAAGGAAATTGTCTTAATCTTGAATTTTTGTTGCGTGTCTAAAAGAGTGAGGATTTGTATTGAGCAAAGGTGACATGTCAAATATTCAAATGCTTTATACTATGACAAAGACTATGAAAACTTGGTTTTAGCTCCACCCTTGGCCACTTGGCTTAACAGTTAAGTGGTATGAGGTAACGCCAACATTGATTCAAGTGGAGGTGGATATTAGTGTCCATCCACCTCTTTCAATCAATCAACATAAATCTCCATAAATATTAAGGCCTAAAAGATAATACATAAAATAAAATAAAGATCCAATTAAATAATACTAAATAAATAATAATGATGAAATAATGAAATGACATGTTAATGAAAAGACATAACTTTTAAGTGAAAAGGAACTTGTACTAATATTTATATGTGGCCTCTCATTTGTAAATGATCATCTCTCAGGCCTACATGATGTAGACATCAAATATCTATCTCATAGCATTAACATTGAAATTAATAAGAGTGTCCACTTCAAACACACAAACCTTTGGCACTTCAACACCTAGGGTTGTTTTAAACCTCAAGGATTCTTTATTTATGTTAAATAAACCACTCTTTTGGACACTTTTTTATAACCTTTTGGAGAATGAGCATAGATGACATATCTCTCTTGCAAAGATAAGCTACCACCATTCTATGCTAGTGTTTTTTCTACAATATTTTTCTAATTTATACAGAGTTAATTTTTTACTATATTAGTGTGTTCTCTACTCTATTTCTATGTGTGTGTGTTGCTTGTCATTGCCTACCTTTCATTTGTTCCTTACACAGTCCATATCAATGGTATTGAAGCAATCTACTCCTAATTGTTTCTCAATGCCCGTCCCTAATGTGGTCAAGCTATAGAGAGTTGGTCTCAATCTAGTTTCACTTGGGAACAATTGCTCTCATTAACCTAAGTGAACTCCCATGGCAAAAGAAAAGGGATATGACTAAGAGTATCCACTAGTATAATTATCCCACTGAAAGTGGAAATAAGATGGTAGAAGCAATTGAGGAAAGCACAAGAGATCAAAAGAAAGGATCACTAAAGTGTTTGGAGTGTGGAGAAGGGAATATGAGACTATACTATAATAAGAATGACAACAAGAGGGTATACCATGTGTGAGAAGTTATTAACATCAATGATGTAGCATGGGAAATACCTCAAATTTACATAGTCATGGAGAGCTAAAAACTATCAATCATTGATGGTCAAGAAGAGGATTAAGTAGGATTTCAAGGTTTGAGGTATTTGACCCATAGGTTTTAAACTCTAGTAATAAAGGTTTGTATATCCCTAAAGATTCTTGAACATGTGATTTGGGAAAATTAACAATTTGTTTACTCACTGATGTTGGAACACTAGGTTCCACATTATGTTATTTGTTGTGTGTTATTAACAAAGCAATCAAGAATTACACACAACATGTCATTTTAATCCAGAAATGCAACATAATTATTGTTATCATGTGAGGGAATTGCACAATATACAGTTCATTATCATAATGTTTGAATGGAGTCATAGGTCTTACTATTCAACACCATTTCAATTTAGAAATGTCACATATATGCATTATCAGCTAAGCAAATGCAAAAGAGCACTTATCTTGTAATCTTTAGGGAAACTAAGTCTAGACAAGGACTCTCCACCCAACCATAGACAGTTGTAGCCAAGCTCACTTGCAGGTGTCACCCCCAAGCCAAATTCTAGATAATGAGGGCCTTTCATTGAGACACCAACTACTAGTTGAAATAGGGACTCTAGAGGACTTAATTTCTCCACCCATCAACCACTCAATAATTAAAAAATGAAAAGCGAATCCAGAGGCCAGTTTCCTCCACCCCCCAATTACCTAATGGCAACCAATCAAAATATGTAGAAATTCCTTGTTGATTCAAACTGCTAATTGTAATTTACTAAAACAATAGACTTGAATCTACTCTACTCATCAGCAGAAATGATTAAATGATCGCAAAATCACGAAGCATACAAGAGAAAGAATTCAATCAACACATTACACTATTATTTCCTAGGGAAGGCCACATCTAAAAACCCCTGCTATCTGTATATTTTATTAGTAAGAAAATATGAGAAGATTACAATGCTTTTCTCAAGCCTGAGTAACCTCTGCACTATCTCTATCTGTCTCACTGCTTGACAACCCCAGAAAATACTTAACCAAATTTTGGCTTGCCTAAGTCCCTATTTCCTTGTGTTGTTTCCTTGGGAATTAGCCCCCTATTAATTAGGGAAATTCCTCAATATGAATAGCGGAATCATCATAGGCCTTCCTCTAACTACGTGCACCACCTATACAATTCAAATGATTATACAACTAATAGTACATTGTCCCTGAACTCCAATATCAACTAGGTAACTCTCATATATGACATGCATGATTTATTTATGAGTGAATCATTAGTTAACTGGTTGAACACATGAAGCAACACCCCACTGTCTAACCTCCTACTAGTTCCTCCAATAGTTGGAACAAATTTAACTAACTTTAACTCAGTTAAACTGAATTAATTAATTCCAACTAAAAATAAACTCAATCAAGGCTCCTACAATGTAGGAGACACTCTACATGACTCAAGTTTGACCCTCAACTCAAATTAACTAATCCAACTAAGTCAATTTAACTAGTTAACTCGTACAAGTTGTCTTGTGATGTGGAATTACAATTTTATTCCTAGTTTAATTCAAGGAAAAAATTAAAATAGGATTTTCTTGTTGTATTTTCAACACTCCTTCTCAACAAGAAATGGATTATTAGATGCCCCAATCCTGCCTCTGTGGAACTCAAATTTTCCTCTTAATAGTTCCCTAGTCAAGATGTATGCATCTTGTTCCTCTGTAGGAATGTACTCCAACAACATGATTCCCCTCTACACACAATCTCGTAGATGGTGATACTAGATGTTGATATGCTTGGACCGATCATGAAAAACTTGATTCTCAGAGAGTTTGATACAACTCTGATTGTCACAGTAAATCATTATAGGATCCATCTGTTGACCAAATAACCCAACAAGGATCTTCCTCATCCAGATAGCCTCATAAGTTGCTTGACTAGCAGCCATGTGCTTTTCTTCAGCCGAATTGAGTGCAACTAATCTCCTCTTCCTGTTGTAACAAGAAACTATTGTTGACCCAATACTGAAGATTCCCCCTAATGTGCTCTTCCTGTCGGATGAAATCCCTGCCCAATATCCATTTGTGAAGCCTTGAAACTTCACTCCCTCTGTTTGTATGTACCAAAGACTAAACTAAGTGGTGCCTCTGAGGTATCTCAACGTATGTTTAGATGCCTTCCAATAAAGTTTGGTTGGCTTATCCATTGCTTGACTAAGTTGGTTAACTACAAAACATATGTTTGGTTGTGTGTTCACCAAATACATAAGGGAACCCACAAGCTTCCTATAAATAGTATCCTCCACTATGTCACCTGAAGCAACATCTTCCTTCCTCCAATTCCCTGTTAGAGGAGTCTCCATGGGTTTGTTTTTCTACATGTGGAAATTCTTTAGTATCTCTTTGGCATACTTTCCATGAGAGACAAACAATTCCTCATCTCCTTTCCATACTTCCTTACAAAGGAAATAATGCATGAGCCACAGGTCCTTCATCTTGAATTCTCTTGCAATATCCTCTTTGCAATATTTTACCGGCTTCTCATCACGTGTTAGAATTAAATCATCAACATATAATACTATAATCAACAATTTACCTTCAACCACAATAGGGTAAAGGTTTGCATCTGCTTCACTTTTGGTGATGCCCAACTTGGTGAAATAGTTTTCAATCCTGGTGTTCCAAGCACAACGTGCTTGTTTCAATCCATAAAGTGCCTACTTGAGTTTGCACATACGCGACTCTCTATTGAAGGTCTCAGATCCTTCTAGCTTCTCAATGTACACCTCTTCCTCAATCACTCCATTGAGGAATGTTGTCTTCAAATCCATATGATGTATATGCCATCCCATCTGCACTGAAAGTGCTAGATTAGATCTGATTGAAGAATACCTTGATACTAGACCAAAGGTCTCCTCATAATCAATTCCCTCTACCTGAGCGAACCACGTGGCCACAAATATAGCCTTATGTTTCTCCACACTCCCATATGTTGCTTGCTTTACCTTGTAAAACCATCTAGAACTCACCATTGACTTGCCTGCTCATCTTGGGACCACTTCCCAAACATTGTTTCTGATAATGGAGTCATACTCCTCTACCATGGCATCAACCCATACTAGTTTCTACACTGCTTCCCTGAATGAGGATGGCTCAATCTCTACACTTTTGCTCATCAGAGCCATGTAGCCAGTGTATCAGTCTGGTGACCTCCTCTATCTGCATTGTGATGTGGGTGCTCCCACATTCCCTCTAGCATCATGTATCAATCTGTCAGCCTATCTGGTGAGCTTCCTTCTATCTCTGGAAGTCTCTGCGTGAGTGGGTGCTTCCACTCTCTTCTCCTATGCATGTGGATGATCCATATCATCATGAGGTTCTTCCTTTGGAGCTAAAATTTCCTCATCTGCATGTAACTGAACCTCCCTCTCAAGGGAACAATCTCGTGTCCTTCTCTTCATTGAACTTCACATCTCTACGAACCATTTTCATCCTATGAGATGGAAGGTACACCCGATAGTTGTGAGGTGTATTAGTGTACCCCAAAAATATGCCCAACTCAGTTGTTGGCTCTAGATTTTTCCTTTCATCCTTAGTAACATGACAATAAACTAATGAACCAAAATTCTTGAAGTGTACCATATCCGATTTATTACCTAAAAAGTCTTCTTCTGGTGTACTCTTCTTGAGAATCCGATGAGGACTCTTGTTCTGAACATATACAATTGTGTTTCATGCTTCAACCCACAAGGGAAACAATAGGCCCTGATCATGTAACTTTGTCTTTGTAGCTCCCACAATACTTTTGTTCTTCCTTCTAGCCACCCCATTTTGTTGTGGGTTATGGGGTGCTATTCAAGGAAGTCACATATACACGTAGGTTTGCTAAAGTAAAGTATTATATACATTCTTATATTTTATTGATCATGGTTTTCAGTTGGTTCAGTGATTTGATGTAGGTTCAGATTGGTATTCTAGTTACAGTGATTTAACTGTTTTGGTTGTTTGAGAATAAGTTGATTGATTTGGGTCTCAGTTGGTTCAGTGATTGTTTGATTTAGTTGGTTCAATGATTGAGTGATTTTTGTAATGATTAGTTTCAGTTTTAATATTTTTTATTCGGCTTAAATGATGGTAGTGGGTCCACACTGAAAATTTGATGAAAAGTGGGGTACATATTTGATGTTTTGGTTTAGGTGGATCCAGTGTGAAAATTTATGAAATGTGGTGACTCCATGGAAGTGCTAAGGTTTGGAGCTTTCAGTGAGGAATTCGAAGCTTCCTTCCAGTGGTAGTTGGTAAATCAGATAAGGGGGTTGGATATCCCTTTCATTGGGTGTCAGTAAACGAGATCAAGGGGTTGGAGCTCCCTTCTAGTGGGTGTTGGTAAACAAGATCAGGGGGTTGGAGCTCCCTTCCAATGGGTGTTGGAGAACGAGAGATGGTTGTATCCTGCTGCGAGTGGGTGTCTGCGTGTTGGTATGATTTTGTGCCAGTACAGGATTATAAGATGTTTTCTTTATAATATAAGATGAAGACAGAGATGACATCAATGGTTTTTTTCCCACATTGGGTTTCCACCTAAAAACCATGGTGTTGATGTGTGTTGGTGTGTTTCTTATGTGTGATGGTTATTGATTAATTAATGTTTGTTGAAGCATTGATACACTGGTTTAATAAACAAATGATGAATTAACTGAAAAGTAAGCTAACCGGATATGCGTTAGTTGTCTTCATAACAATCGCGTACATAGGCATGTTTCTTTCAATAAAGTCACATACAAAAATATAAGTAAGAAAAGAAAAGTTTAAGCGGTTTTAAAATATTGATTCACCCCCGCTCTCAATATTTTTCCCAACAATTGGTATCAGAGCATGTTCTTCAGAAGAAGCTTGATCACTTTAAGGGGATTTTTCAAGATGATGGGAAAGAAGAAGATTGATTGAAGAAGGGATTCAGAAAACTGTGACAAAGATATATTAGATGCATTGAAAGTTATAGATGTCAACAAATATTTAAGTTTTGGAGCACCCAAATTTCTATTAATAAAAGTTGAAGAGGATGGTAACAAAGAATTATCTGGTATGGGATTTGTTTCTAACTACAATCCATTTCCTTGTCTATGCAATAATGATAGCGATGATGATAGTGTTGTAGCAGCTACAACAACCTCCAAAATTTTGGCCTGCATCCAAATTTTGGCACCTTCCTTGGTTTTTACCCTTGACGGTCACAAACACTTAGGCTCATCCCATGAGCTCTTGTCAAGTTTTCACACTATTTTTGCTTGATCGATCACTGATTGTCTTTTGGCATGTTGGTCACTATGTCATGCTTGAGAGTTTGTTCTAGAAATTTTGAAGGTTTTTCTTTGTGTGTATGAGTTTTTTTTGCTCTGTCCAAATCGGATGCACTCACACACAAATTTGTAAACATTGTTGCACAAGTATTGTCATAGTCATTTGAATACATATTCCAACTGTCACACTTGTCACTCTTAAACTTTGAGTCAGTCTCACTGAGGACATGTTCCCTTGTTGGTTTGAGGTGTATTTTCGTCGAGTCATGCTAAGTGTGTGATCACATTGTAATGTATGCACAAGTGCATTTTCTTTCACACTTAGTCAATTTTCTTGAAAGTCTGTTGATCGGACAACCCTCTATTAACCAGACCCGATCTTAGTGACCTTGCATTGCTACGTAGAGCTTGAGGATGTCCTCCGGGCAGTCGACACTGTGCAATTTTGGAAACGAGGCAACTGACTGACTCCCAGAACTATGTATAAGTTGTCCTAGAACTCGATCCAGTCTGTGCTTCCCACAAGATATTCCATCAAGCCTCCCGTTGGTCAACCGGAGAAATGACTTCAGTTGTGACCCATGGTTTTATTGTTCTCCAAAATTGCGATGAGTTTTCCTCCACAAGCCCTTCTTCCCCACTCTACAACCAGCCCAGGAATTGCATATATTTGTCTTGCCACCATCCCTTCTTCCCCTCTCTACAACTAGCCCAGGAATTGTGCAGAGATATACTTGACCTGTCCTTCTTCCCAGCTCTGCAATCAGCCCAAAAACTACGCAGAACTATCAGGTAGGCTTCCTTACTGACATGATCTACTCTTGCTCTGAAAAATGCACAGATTTGGATGCTACCAGCCTTTCTTCCTCACTCTACAATCAATCCATAAAATGCGCAGAATTTTCTAGGCCCAGACTGTCTCCCAAGATTACGTAATTTTGACCAGCAGCTCCTACAGCCTGACCTTGTCCTCCTTTGGAAAACTACGCAGATTTTTCTGCTAGTGCCTCCTGTTGCCCGCAGTGTCTTCCCTAGAGAAATTGTGCAGATCCCAACTGGATGACTTGCCCATCATTCCCCTTGAAAATTGCACAAATTGGCCCAGTAGCTCCCTGACACCCCAACTGGCCTTAATATTGGAAATTACACAATTTTTCCTCCCAACTAGGTTTTGCCCCACAACTGTCACTATTGTCCTGGATTGTGCAAATATACCTCCCAATGACATCTGCTCATTTTTTCCTTACAGTACTTTCGAGCCTTGCATCTTGGCCTGAGCTGTGATCTGTGAAGTTTCAATGCCTTGTCCCTCTCTCGGTCACTTGCGCTGAAACGGAAAACAATGCATCATGTCAGACTAGGAGATTTGTGGATTTTATTTTGTCTCATCATGAGTGATTGTAGGAACATGTACATCAATGAAACATGGTGCGAAAATGAACAAGATGGAAAAGAGGCACACGTTAGAAGAATTTCTCACATTCGAACGAACACATGAAGCACATCGAGCAAGCGAATGAAAGGAACACATTCACATGCACCATCAAGCAAAGACCAAGACCATCGAAGACCCCATGCACTTTTCCATGCAAAGGTGAAGACATATTACAATGAGAGCATACCATCACCCAGCAGCACAAAAACTTGGCATACACCACATTCAACCAGTAGATGTCAGTAGTGTCATGTCGAGTTGTGTCGTGAGTTGTCTCAGCCACATCACTACTATGAGCCATACTTGTTGTAATCAATGTAATGTAAACTGGAAGTACAAGAGACCCACATATGAAGTCAAAGAGTCATGTAAAGTCAAAAATTCATATGAAGTCAAACAACCATGAGGAAATTCGAAGAGTCACAAGGGTCAATTATATCCCCTTGGCTATATATACCCCTCATTGTATGAGGAAAGGACTTTTCACCTTGGCTCCTCCCACATAGCCTTGAGAGTTTGTAGTCTGTTCTTCGAGGAGTGAGGAGTGGCTCCAATGTCTGACTATTGGGACTATTGATGTATGGTGTATAGATGTGTCTTGGATCTTTTGCTTAATTCAAAAGCCTATGTCAAGCCAACACATTTTCATGCATGTTTTGTATCCATTTGTAAAACTATTCTTTAAACATTTGTAACACATGTTTTCTTAACCTGTACTAAGATAGTTGAACTACATCGGTTATTTTAGTACTCATATTGTTGAAGATGTGTTGTATTTTTTTATCGTTGTTGTCCCATCCGTGTGGAATACTTTTCCGTACATTAGACAAACCATATTTTTGTTTTTTTGGTTTTAACACCCGTCACCCCCGTGTGGACTATTACGTTGGACAATGTACGTGTTTTCCCTTGAACTTTGGTTTTAACGACTACCGCATTCGTTGTGGACTATTCCTCTAGATGCTAGACGAACCCTTATTGTTGTTCACGTGTGTTTCTTCTTGGATTTAGATTATTACCTCTCATCAAGAGGCTCACTTTACTCCCCCCTTTTGATTGTAAGAAAACTTGAACACAAAGTTACACTACGCACTCACTAGGCACACTCACATTACTTTCTCGAAGTTACAAGCATAACGTTCTCATGTGCTGAACATCAAGATCCAAGGCAAATCCCTAACATAATGGCAACCGGGCCATCATACTAAATGGGACTCCTACACCAAACGGTGTGAGGTCTAGTTGGGACTTCATACTGGGGAGATCCCCTAAAAGTTGGCGGGTCCAGCAACGTTAAAATTTTTGGCGCTAGAAGGAGGGCCACCAATTTTTTATGGTTGAATATCCTCTTAACCCCACATATCCATCATCTGGTCAAGGAAATAACACGAACTCCCTCTCTCCCATGTGCAACTCTGAGGTTGGTTACTCCTCACCTCCCAAAACCGAACAAGAAATTTCATACCACCACCTTCGCTCTGTTCGTCCCATCACCCATCAGCTTTCCAAAGTTGTTGGATTGATTCCAAGAGTACATAATCTTCCCTCTTTGCAGAGGAAGAAAAAGATTACACCCACAGGAGTGGTAGTCTCGTCTGTTGAAGAAGTAATCCTCACCACTCTTGAAGAGCTGGTAGAAGCTGTTGAGAACAAAGAGGAACCTCCTATTTTGCTACAAGGAGAAGAAGTTAACAACATACACTTGGGCTCATGTTTCGACAGAGGCAGTACTAACCAACAGATTCGAAGGTTGAATTGTCTGATTCAGAAGAAGAGGAGGAGTACGAAGAAGAATACAATATGGCTGATTAAAATCTGGAATGGATGACACAGGGCCCATTGGCACTCCATGGTGCCTTGGACAAGATGTCAAGGCACGTAGAGAAGTTGTTAACAAAGTATGACCCTGATAGAGCAGTGAAGGTAGAAGATCATCTAGACATGTTTTACCTACATCTGTAGACACTCGAGGTATGTTATGATGATGTTACATGTAGATTGTTTCCATGTACCTTGGATGGAAGAGCAGTTGTATGGTATCACAACCTTCCTGTCAACTCCATTCAGAACTGGGGGATGTTTAAGAGAATTTTCCTTGAGAAATTTGCTAATGACAAAACCCCCGCCATGTTGTTGAAAGAGTTGGGTAGTCTTAAGATGGAGACAAAAGAGAAAGTGAAATACTTTAACCAAAGGTTTAACCATATCATGAACAAGTTCACTGTAGATACCAAACCTCATGACTCCATCACAGTCGACTACTACACGTATGCACTACCGACTAGCATTGCGTAGTTCATCAAGCGAGCTGTGAAACCAACACTGTCCGAAATTTTCCAAGAAGCAATTGATGTGGAGAAATACATGTGTGCGATTGGAGTCATTATAGATGATGAACCAACTAAAGAGTCCAAAGACGCGGGCATGAGGTCTCAGACTGCTGTGAGTAGGGCGAAGGAAAAGGAAACAAGTGAAATCAAGACCATTACTTATCTCCTCAATTCCTTGACCACTGAAGTAGCATAACTCAAGCAATGAACATCTGAGACAGCAACAAGCAGCAGACCTTCCAGTTTTGCGCGCAGGAAGAATGTGACATTAGGTAGCAGCAGTATTCACCCATCTAAATCTATGCAAAGCTCAAATTTCGTGTTCCAAATGGCCTTGATTGGTTAGGACAACTTCTATGAGTTCCACCAAGCGCGATACTTAGAAACGATTTGTGTATATTGGAATCGTGTCATGGACTCTGTGGCTTCAAGGATGAACGATCATTTTAATTCCAGTGAACAGGTTCATCCAAAATATGAAGATGACAAGGAATATGTTGTATTTGATGAAGCTCCAAGTTCTGGGCACGTGGTTAACATGTACCAATGTCTAAATGTTGCCCAGAAGAAAACAACCACCAAGAAGGAGCCCCCAAAATAGAACAATTGATACAACTTGAGGATTCAAGGGGCTCCTACTGTGATTGAGATACCAAAAGTAAAGTTTAAGAAAATGATTAGAAACGTTGATCCACCAACATCCTCAACACAGAAAACACAAAGGAAACCCAGGAAGACATCTCCAAGGAAATATATGTCCATGAGAATTTCACTTCAAAACACTCCACCAGATAGTACAAACACAAGTCTTCCCTCGGACAACTCAGTGAGTCTTCCCACTTTGGACTATAATATTGTTCAAGACATAAAGAAGACTCGTGCAAACATTTCTCTATATGAACTCACCAAACTCATGGGTTAGAAGGATATTTTGTTGTGCGCACTAGAGAAAGCCTGCACAAACAATGTTGCCTCTTCCAGAAAGGGACCAAGTAAGTCTCTCAGATCACTCACATATGTACTCAACACACTTTGCAGGGAGGAAGTGAACTCACTATGCCCACCATTTTTGTTATGATTCAAAATATTCAACTTCAATGTCCACAATTGTTTGATTGAGTCCGGCACATTAGTCAATGTCATGCCACTCTCCATTATGAAACAGGTCAATGTGGAATGGAGCAGTACATCCACGCAGATCATCCAACTTGATCGAACATGCGTACCAGCCATTTGTGAACTCTAGGATGTGATCATCTGGTTATCATCTAACAGATGATTTCATTAGTGCATCAACATTGTGATCGTGGACATCCCGTAAGCATATGGATTACTGCTCAACAGAGTCTGGTCCAGCCAGTTGCAAGGATACTTTTCTATAGACTGGTCACACTTATAGCTTTTGAATCAAGGCAGAAACAATCAGATTCGAGTGATATCTGAGACATATATGAAACACAATGTTACTCCCTTGGACAGTTAGAATGAACCATTGTCTTTCGCAAAACTTATGTTCAACAATTTATTTTTGGAAATGTAGCTGGGGTGTTATCTTGCATAGCCGAGCCCCACCCCACCAGATACACAGTTGAGTCTCCTTCCTTGCCCAACAGGTGAAAATGAAACTTGTATAATACTTTGTAATAGTAGTAGCAGTGGTGTTAGTAGTACTAGCATGACAAGCGGTCCTTATATAGACGACTTGTGGACCTTGTATTTTGATGGATCCAAAACACAGGATGCCTTTGGATCTGGGTGTGTTTTGATCGACCCAAGGAAGAGAAAACACTTAGTCTCAAGCCGCTTGGAGTTTGAGTGCACAAACAACACTGCTGAATATGAAGCACTCGTCTTGGGTTTATAGAAAGTCCTCAACCTTAATGTTGTTATGCTAAAAGTGGTAGGTGATTCAAAGATTGTAGTATGGCAAGTACATCACACGATACATTATGTCTTACCTCATCTTAAGGGTTACCAGCAAGAGGTATGGTGGCTTATTTCTAATTTCCAAGCTTTTAATATCATATGTACTAAGAATGCATAATGCACGCAAATGCAGCTGCAAGGATGACACCGCTTAGGGATAGATTCACTATTGAAATTTGGTATAAGCCATCTATCCCTGACAACATCACTAATTTGTGTGTTTTTTATGATGATGAAGAGATATTGCATTTTATGGCCAATGCTGACGTTTTCAAAGACGCAACCATAGATGAAGACATGCACGAGCATTCTTTGTAAGACATGCAATGATGAAAACAAAGGAAACCCTATCCCCAAGGGTGTGGTTTCACTTGAGAAACTCTATGACTTTTGGAGCTGCTTCAAAGGATCCAAGAACACCAAAACCCATAGATCCACACTCATGCACGAATAGATCAACTTGGGAACAGAAAGAGATATGAAGTTTGTAAATATAAGTACATGTTGCACACGAGAAGAGTGACAAGCCTTTGTCTGCCTGTTTAGATAGTACCGTGACGTATTCATGTGGACATACGATGACTTGAAAACATATGACATGTGAATAATCCAACAAGTTATTCCAATCAAAGAAGGGGTCAAGTTGTTTCAACAAAAACTCATAAAAGTCCATCCATCACTTGAACCCCTCATACAGAAAGAATTGACTAAGTTTTTGGATGCTCGGATCATATACAAGTTCGTCATTCTACTTGGGTTTAAAATTTAGTTCCTGTAAGAAAGAAGGTGGGGGAAATCCGCCTGTCTGTAGATTTATGAAATCTTAATAAGGCCTCAGACAAAGACAACTATCCTATGTCGTCAATGGAGCATATCTTGCAGACAGTATCTAGAGCTGAAATGTTCTCTCTCCTTGATGGATTTTCTGGATATAACCAGGTTCTGGTAGTAGAACCTGATAGGCTTGAAACTAATTTTTGTACCAAGTGGGGTATGTTCTCTTACAAAGGAATGTCATTTTTGGCTTGTAAACGCAGGCACAACCTTTCCGTGTGCTATGGACATCACCTTCCATGGGCTCATCAGACAGAGCTTGGTGGTCTACCCTAACGACATTACAATATTTTCCAGAAAGCGGTCAAACCACCTACACCATCTTAAGAATATCTTTAAGCGATGTTGAAAGTATGAGATATCCTTGATTCCCAAGAAGAGCGTATTTTTAGTGTCTGAGGGGAACCTCCTTGGGCATATCATTACCAGGAGTGGGATTAATGTTGATCCAGGCCGAGTTCGGACTATCTTGCAGATTCCTCACCAGTCAACAAGAAAGCTATGTAGGTCTTCTTTGGGAAGATCAACTTCCTTCGAAAGTTCATCTCATATTATGCGCAGATTGTCAAACCTATCGAAGATATGATCAAGAAGGATACAATCTACAGCTGGGGGAAGAAGTAAAAGGATGCGTTCGCCTGTATCAAGTAGGCAATAACAAATGCACCTATGTTGTACAACCCATATTTCAGTAAAGATTTCTTGTGTTGGAAATAATACTAAGAAGTGGGGGGTGGGTTGAATTAGTGTTTACAAATCAATAACATTTTCATTTCCATAATCAGATTTATATACGCTACTTCAGTGAAGGGAACTCGTGTTGTGCACGCAACTGTTCTTAAGGTAACCAATGTATATCCAGTGAACTTATGATTTAGTTAATTCATCATATGTTGATATTTAATCCATGCATCAGTACTTTATTAAACATTTAATAGTAACCATGTGTAGTAATAACAAATAAACCATCACACATAAGCAACACACATGAACACCAAGATTTAAGGTGGAAACCCAATGTGGGTGAAAACCACCTGCTGCTGTTGTCTTTGTCTTCTTTTAATAATAAGAAAATTTGTTTACAATCTTGTACTGGTGCAGACTCATACCAGTATGCAGGTACCCACCTATAGAAGGCTACAACCTTCTCTCATTCTCTAGCTTCTTCTGGAAGGGAGCTACAACCCCCTAGTTCTTGTACTAGTCGATATATTTACTAGTACATAGGATTTAACCTATAGAAGGCTACAATCTTCACTCATTCTCCAGTTTCTACTGGAAGGGAGCAACAACCTCCTAGTTCTTGTACTATCCAATATATTTACTATTTATGTAGGCTCCGACCTACAAAAGGCTACAACCTTCACTCGTTCTCCAGTTTCTACTGGAAGGGAGCTCCAACCCCCCAATCAAATCACCAACCACTACTGGCAGGAAGCTTCGACTTCCTCACTGAAGGCTCCAACCCTCAGTATCCTCCAGGGACCATGTTTCCTAAATTTTCACACTAGATACACCTGGTACACAACAACACTATATGTAGGCCACGTTTCATCAAATTTTCACACTAAACCCATTAGTAACATTGAAGCTCAAAATTAATCACCACTGCAATACAACCATCAAATACATCTGCATCAACCAATCACTGAAACCCAATCAATCTCTGATATAACAAAAACCCAATCATCAATCTATGATATAACTAAAATCCAATCGTCAATCTCTGATATAATTGAAACAATCAATCACTGAAACCTCTGAACCTCTGACACAACTAAATCAAACAATCACTGAACCTCTAACACAACTAAATCAACCATTCATTCAAACTTAATCAAATTCAACCAATTAACTGGAATAGATAGATTATTGTAACCAGTACACAGATCTGAACCCGGAACACTGCATCAACAACTAGAACTAACTGTAACCTCAAAAGGCATGTGTCAGAATGTATGTGTTTCTTTAATGAAGCAAACATGCGTGTATACGTTACTTCCTTTTGCCCAACCTGCATATACCTCTAAAGATATTGAATCATAAAACCTCTGAACCACAAACTCTACCAATCAATGACATTCTAAAGATCTACTGTCATATTACAAAATTCTAAATAGATAGCAACAAGGATCACCCTTCTTTCTCAATCAATTAATCAACGAGACACAAACTCTTTATGCATTCAGTTTTACTTTCAGATCTAAGAATACTTCATTGATAGACAACAGTAAAACAACAACACTGATTCGATAGATTAGTCATCCTTGAACATCACGCTTTTCTTTTACATATGCTACTTGGAAGAGCCGAACCAGCGTGTGTAGGCACCTTCACCAAAGCGAACCAGCGTATAGATCTACAAATACTTACTTATAACTTCGCAACAATTCTCGACTTCAAACATACCCAGATCATCACATATAAAGGATAAAACATGTGTTACAATCAGATCTAGCCCATCCATTATCAGATCACATAATGATAGGTCATTGTGATCCTGATCCATCATCAAATGCTCAGGTGCATATTTAGTCTAGATCAAGTAAAGCATTAGAAACCCATAACATGCATATTTTCTTTTGATCTAACACTTCATAAGATATTAATTAGTTGAATTGAGGCTTCTGTGATCTATATCAAGTTTATGAGAGATTTTTCGGCGTAAATCACATGATATTTCATTTGTCGACACGTTTCAAACCAACCAATGTGGTTCATCGTCAGGACAAGTTGAAGAAACAGATCAAGCTATGCATGTTAAATAGACAGAGTAGACCTCTAACGGCTATAATTCATGACCAGGCAACGACTATATTGACTAACGGCTAAATTTGACTCGGGAATAGTTAGATGGACTAGGACCAGGGGCATAAAAATAAGTTAATTTAATTTATTAAATAGGAAGTTAGTTATATGATCAATAAATTAAAAGCCAAAGGACATATATAATATATATAAATATATATATATATATATTATATATTATATATAAAGTAAATATTTTAAATGATTATTAAGTATTAGTTAGTTTATAAATATATAAAATATAAAAGTCAAGTGTTAGAATCATATTTTAAAAATCAATCTAATTATTATTATATATAAACACAATATAAATTTTCAACTAATGCCTTGAAGACTTTAAATTTATCAAATGCTTCATCTTTGTGTTTCAAAAAGCTGATCCAACACATTCTAAAAAAGTCATCAATGAATAATATATAGTATTGTTCTCCACATGGTCACTTTTTCCTTACTAGTCCACACAAATCAATATGTATAAGTTCAAGAGGCCTACTTGTTGATCCTTCTTTAGCATTGAATTGAACTTTGGTTTGCTTACTGAATTGGCATCACTTACATATGGTACTTTTTGGTATGGTGATGTAGGGTAGATCACGAACAACTTTGAGCTTGCTTGATTTGCTTATTTGAGAGAAGCTTAGATGTCCCAACCTTCTATGCCATAACCCGTTTTCTTCTGCCTTTCCTAGGTAACATTGTTCTTGGCCACCTTTCAATATATACAGATTGTTTAGGGTTCTTGTTCCTTATATTATGGTCTTTCCTATATCAAGTTCACGAACCACACATTCTAGTGATTAGAATACCACCTCATTTCTTTGATCACACATTTCATTGATACTCAACAAATTATGCTTTAATCCATCAACATACATTATATTACCAGAATTTTTTTTTTTTCTTTTAGAAAAACAGAACCTTTACCCTTAATGACAGCAGGTGAGTCATTTCCAAAAGTGACATCCTTTTCTTTCTCCAAATTATTGTATGAAATAAGTTTATCTTTATCACCTGTCATGTGTTTTGAGCATCCGCTATAAATGTACCATTGATTTTCTTGTCCTTCTGCAAACAATGTTATGCCACAACTTTCAGACTGTACCTCCTTCCTTTTCCATACCTTGAATTTGTTGATAGTTGTTCCCTTTGAGTTGTTGGTTGTAATTTGCTCCTACATTCATATTCTTCATGACGAAATTTATTGCAAACTAAGCATTCAATTTCATCTATAAGAGGTGAGAAAATATTATAGGAGTTCTTCTTGACTCTTGACTCATTCCTTTGTTTTCTTTCTTCTCTAGTCATGATAGTTTTTTATGCAACACATTGAGCAGCCTTATGACCAAAATTATGACATGAGAAACATTGTCCATTAAAGAAGAAATTTGTGTGACCATGGGATCTTCTGGTGTTGCTTACCTTTTGACAGGAGATATTGTTGTTGTTCATCCTTGGATTGAAGTGAACATGATTTACCTGTGGAATGCATTTATTCTTTTACTAAGGACTATAGTTTTGTTGGCTGGGTTTTGCTGCATTACTGAAGTTTTGTTGACTGATTTTTGTTGTTTTACTAAAGCTTTGCTGACTGGTTTTTGTTGCATTTAGATAGCTTCTGGTGGTGGCTGAAGACTTTTCTGGTTGAGATGTTTCTCCAGTGTATCCAAGACCTGTCTTCATAAGAGGAGAGCATTGTACCTTGATAATTTCATCTAAGGTTTCAGATTCTTTAATGAATCTAAAATTCAAAGATTTCATTTTCTCAAGTTCCTTTCTTAGACTTACTACTTCACATTCTAACTTCTCATTATGCTTTTTGTTTTCTATGAGTTGATGCTTCAAATTATCTATGACTACTTTGTTTTCTTCCAAGAAAATTTTGAGTTGAGTAATTTCTTCAAAGAAATCCTTTTCTTCTAATGCATCCACAAATTTATCATTAGAATCATTAATATTTTTCTCAAAATCCATGAGTAATTTAAGATCTTGATCATATTCACCTTCTTCACTATTTGACAAGCCATCACTATCTTCATGAGTATAATAACTTCTTCTACTATCAAATTGTCTTCTATTAACTTTTGCAGAATCCTTCCCTTTGTCATGGTTGTCTTTATGAGGACATTTAGCATCATAGTGACCAACCCTACCACAAGAAAAACATTTGAAGGGAAGCTTACCTCTAAACCTTTAGGTGCCTAGTTGAAGTTTATTTACAAATTTCACCTCATCTTCTTCTGATATGTATCTTGATTCCTTGCATTCCTCCTTTTCTTTTCCTTTTGCAGATGCTTTAAATGCTACTTCTCTGACTTCTGAGGGACCTCCTTTACTCATTTCAAAAGAATTCAAGATCCCATGAAGTTGAACAACAGTAAGAGTCTACAGATCCTGCTTCTCTTCAATGGTAGACACTTGTGACTCGAATCCAGGAGTTATAGATATTAAGATTTTCTCTACTAAAGTAGTGTCCTTTATTTCTTCACCCACATTTTTCACACGATTTAAAATCTCATCTATACGAAGAAAGAAATTGGCAATACTTTCATCATTATGCATTCTGAGAGTTTCATATTGAATTCTCAGAGTTTGGAGTTTAACACTTTTTACCTTGGTATCGCCTTCATAACTTTGAATGATTATGTCCCATATTTCTTTCATTGTGTTTAGTTGCATAACTTTGACAAATTTTGATTTTGTTAGACTTCCCAATAAAGCATTAACAAATTTGGCATTGTTTTCATACGTCTTCTTTTCTACCGCATATGTGGGAACTGTAGCTGGATATTGGTAACCTCCTTTCACAATTTCCCAAACATCTACTCCAAGAGATTGAAGATAGGATCTGGTTCTTGTCTTCCAATATATAAAATTATTTTCATTGAAAAGTGGTGGTCTGATAGATGTCGATCCATCTTAACTGCTCATCTTGCGGGATCTTCCTTTAAGCGATCAGGCTTCTTTTGAAGGGCCTTCTCTGATACAAATTGTTGGGGAAAATACTGAGAAGGGGGGTGAATCAGTATTTTAAAACTCATAATAATATTTTTTCTTTTCTTAAATGTATACATGACTTGACTGAACCCAACTAGCATATATACGAGACTGTTGTAAAATAAACTAGCGTTTTCTCAGTAAACTTTGTAAAACAACTAATTCTTTACATGTTAAAATTTGAACCAAAATGTATGAGATTTATCAAGCATTTGATAAGCAGTAAACAGGTGTAGTAAGAATAGAATAAAGTATCACACATAATTAAACACACATGAACACTAGGATTTAAGTTGGAAACCCAATGTGGGAGAAAACCACTCTTGTTGTCGTCTTAGTCTTCAAAACTTATTAGTATCAAAAACTACTTACATTCTTGTACTGGTGCAAACTCATACCGGTACACAGACACCCACTTGTTGAAGGCTACAACCTTCACTCGTTATCCAACTCCTACTGGAAGGGAGCCCAACCCCCTGATTTGATTACCAACTACTACTTGTAGGAAGCTCCAACTTCCTCACTGAAGGCTCCAACCCTCAGCAACATCTATGGACCACGTTTCGTCAAATTTTTAGACTGCTTTCAATATCAACACTTATGCTCAATCATCACTGTAAAAAAATCATCAATATCTGACACATAATCAACCAATCAATGAAACCCAAACAACTGATACATAATCAAAACTTAACCAATCAACTGGAACAATCAGATCATTGTAACCACTACATAGAATTAAACTCAGAATGCTACATCAACACACAAAATCAACTGCAACCCTGATCATTTATTTTCCAAAATGTATGTGCTACTTCACTTAAAGCAACCTATGTGCATACACGCTTTTCTGGAGAGAAACACGTGTATAGATCTTAATATACTGAAAATTGAAAAATTGACCACTGCAAGTTCTAAAAATAACACTGAATAACACTCAGAGCTACTACAACACTGTGAACCAATCACAGAACTGTCTCTGATCTTCAATCACAATCAGCAAGTAATCTTCACATTCATCAATCAATTAATACCCAAATTCAACTTCATCATTCAATCAGATCTACTTTAGACATTATCACTCAACCCAAATCAACATGAGGACATCATTGACAAAGATCAGAGAAATAGCAGCACTGATCAAGTTGATCAATCATTTATGAACAAAACCCCCTTATTTTATATACACAACTTTGCATAAATGAACCCGTGTGTATATGCACTTCTCCCGAGACCAACCAATGTATAGATATGCAAATTTTTGCCCTAAAATTGTGCAACTCTTCAGAACTTCAAAAAGACCCAAATCATAATAATCAAAGATAAAAACATGTTTCATTACTTAAATCCAGTCAATCCTTGAATAGATCATACAATGGACAGTCATTTCAGGTCTCATGATCTTGATCCAGCATTGTATTGATCGGTGCATAATTATTTTAGATCGACGTGATAATTATGGCCCTTACAATGCAAATATACTTCAGATTGAAGTATTCATCAAAAACTCTTTCTTTTGCACTTAGCCCTTTTATCTTCACTTCTTTATATAGTTTAGCTCTCATCCAATACCACAGGTCAAAACAACATTAGTGTCGACGGTAATCTTTGACAAGATCAATATTCATTGCCACGCTCATTTCTATGGGCCAATACCATGGTAAGGACCCTCGGTATTTAAAATACCATGGTACAAAACCCATACACTACTTTTCTTCACTGAACTCGCGTGCATACATGACTTGGCTTAACATAACTCGTGTATGGTTCTTGAACTTCCAACTTTATCATTCTTCCAAACTGATTCCTCTGAATTGTCATGCATTATGTCACATCTATATTCATTTTAGTATTCTATTGTATTCATTTTGTCACATCTGAACTGACTTGTGAATTATGTTATAAGTGAGTTGTCATCAAGGACAACACATGTATCATAATGCCAACACCATCATCATTAATGTCTTGTTCTTCTTGCCTTGCAATTGTTTTCCAAGGCAATATTGTCCTCGTCCTTATCTTTCAGTGCCATTAATTTCAGATAACTAGTCCATTAAACACACACACTAACCAACCTTTAATGGCTTCGAAAACAGTTTAGATTTCCTGCAGCAAAGAAACCTCATATATCCCAAGCAAGCAACCTCCTTGGCTCTGGAACCTGTCTCCCTTTGACTCAGCCCATTTTTAATATATTTTGTATAAATATTTACATTGCATTTGCATGAGGGAAATCTGAGTTGGGGTCGTCACAATATAGAGTAGCACCTCAACATTCCACCCCTGGTTGGTGGAAATCCCAACAACGACTAGGACCCCATACAGATCGCAGCTACGCATTTTGATCTCGCTACTTACTCTTCTGATATGCTCAAACTTTTATTGCTTTTTGGTATTACTATCTTTTCATGGCCAATCTAGCTTGCTTTTTAGTGTATGTATGGTCATATTTGATCTTTTTGAATACTATGTTATCATATGTATGCCTCTCTACAGAGAGTGAACCTATGGTTATGGTTTGGTCTTCCTTATGAGTGACTAGTCTAAACCATCTAGCATTTCTATGTATACTCCTATTTAGAAGGTAAAACAAAATTTACCATATATTTCAATGTGGGCCATAAATAGAATATTTCAATCTCCACCATAGTATTTTATATCAACTTTATAGAGAGAGATAATATATTTCAATGTAAAAAATTTCTAATGAAGCCAATTGTTACTTTCACCTTTCCATAATGAGTGAGATGTGTAATTCCTTTAACATCTGATATGAAGTTGACACATGGCATTTAAAAAAATGTTGATAACAAAAAAAATTCAGTATGGACCATATAAAATAGTTTAATATCAATTTTATATGTATCCATAAAGTGAAAGTCAAGAAAAAATTATGGTTAAAAAATTTCAGTGGCGTGTTGTTTAGGATTAGGGAGATGTGTATTTCTTGCTTAACACGGAGTTGTGTAATTCCTTCTTAATTTTATGCATTGAGAGAGATCAATTCAATGGAGGTAGAAACTTTTTTTAGATTAAAAATTTTGAGGAACGGTTTGCACCTAGAGAGCTTTGATCCCAGATTTGATCCCTTTGAACACCTGATAAATAAAATAATTAAGATATTTTTTTGTTAAAACATTTTAACAATGTGTTACTCAATATAATAGAAACTTGTAAAGAACATGATAGGTTCAAGGTAACATTGATCTTCATTCAAACATTTCAATACTGTGTAATCAATATGATAAAGATACACAATTTATTTTGTACTCAACATCAATTTATATACATAGAAAACCTTAAAGTAGAATCAAATCACATAATATAAAAATTTTGTTTAATTAAAAAAATTTGAGAAAAATATTGCATTTAAAAAATTTGAATCCTCTAAACACTAAAAGAATCAAATCTTTCCAAATAAAAATGTTTAAAAAAAATAAATAAGCTTAAAAAAATTTATCCTTTAAATTATAATAAATTCAACGTGAGAGCTCCCTTAATAACAATGGCTACATAGTAAGTAGTACTTGCCACTTAACTTATATATAGCTTAATTAAACTAAAAAATAATAAAAAGATTTCAACACAAAAATAAAACAAACTAATAAAATATTGCACTGTTGAATGCCATCACCAAAAACTAAGTAAATATGTATGATTAACTATATTGTTATATTAATATATATACACTTTCCTATAATAAATATAATATATATATATATTATGTATATATATATTTATATATATATAGTTTTTATATTAAATTTACTCTAAATATTTTTAATTATAATCAATAAGGATTCTTATATTGAAATATATTGAGAAAGAACTATTAATTCATGGAAAAAAAAAACCAAAAAATCCAAACTAAAAAAGTTAAATAAAAGGTATTAACTGAAAAACAAAAAATATATCAATTAAGAATGACAGTTACTAAATAGTCTATAATAAGACCTTAAACCAATCAACCTTACAAATAAATAAATTTAAATAATATTTAAAAAATAACAAAAATTGAATTCCAATGTTAAACTATAGATAATCGACAGAATTTTTTGGTCAAAGATAAACCAATACACACTCAAAGTAAAATATACAATGTCTAAGTATAATAATACTTAAATATTAAATCTAAGACTTTTGTGATCCATAATTTAGAAAGCAGTCTTTCGGATTAATCACATCATAAGGATTGGGTCGACTTTTCAAACCAACTAATGTGGTTCATCCTCAAGACATTAGTTGGTTCGAAACATCGACCCAATCCTTATGATGTGATTAATCTGAAAGACTACTTTCTAAATACTTAAATACTTCACATGAATTGCACTCAAAGTAAAACATACAATGCCTACCGCACATATAATAATACTTAAATACTTCACATGAATTACATATAACCATCTTCATCGAGCATCAATTAAGTTTACTACTTTCATTGTTATGACACACTTATATTGTGCTTGGGAAAAGAACCGCACAATAACTTATATTGAGTCTCATTCCTTTCCTTTTTCCTTTTCCCTTTTTTTTTTTTTAATTAATCCCTTTTTTTTTTAATTAACATATTCTTCAAATAAATTATTTTTCCCTTTCATTTATAATATCTAATATGGATTTTAATTATATTGGCAAATTATGAATCTTAATTATGTTGGCAAATTCTCACATACTTTGAGAGACAAAAACATATTCAATTAACATACTCAAACCCATGTAATGGAAAGTCCCTCAAATTCATGAGATGTGATAGAAAGTTTCATAGCTTTTTCCCAGTAACATCATCAATTCATTTTTGTAATGAATGAATCTCGTCGAATTTGTTCGGTGAAGGTATATAGTTTTTAAAAATTAACAAGTTTAAATTTATTAAAAAAAAATTGTAAGTTGAAGTTTTTTCATTACTCAAAAGGCATGTACAGATATGTCAAAATGCATGTGGTCTCACCCCGATTGAGTTTGTTGACCAATGTTATTACCATACTACAATCAAAAAGAAAAATACCCAACTGAGAGGTTCATAGCCTTATAGGTCTTACACACCAAAAAAAAAGAACTAAGACAGTAGTTACCATAATCAATCATAAAAAGTAATAGAAACAGGATTGTCTAGCCCCGTTCCTGGGGAGGAGGTGGGTATAGACAATGGAAATGTTGCCCAAAGTGAGCAAGCCAAGTTTACAGCTTCTCGAGCTTCTCTGTTAGCATATTTTGACCACGCCAAACGACCACAATTCATTCATGAATGTGGCATTGAAAGTAGTGGATTTGCTCCAACTTAGCCATAACTGCCTCGTGTTCTTCCTTCCAGACCCTGTCATGAGATTTCAACGTGTCCATGATGGATTGGAACATCTCATGTTGCGTCAAAGTTCTCCTGTTGCGACCAACAACAGTGCGTCCAACTAACCCCACGTTTCTTCTCTTGCCACTCCGCCCCTGTGAGCTCGAACCTTGTCCACGGTTTGTGCCCCTGCTCCTGTTGCCCTATGCCAGGATCCTGTGACCCTGTCGGCCACAAGAATGGCCAACGATCTTCTCCCACTGCAAACTCCACGACCCCCACGAGCTTTGCCTCGCAGTATTCCCGCATCATGATTACTCTTATCAGCACCAACTTCCACATCGTCACCCTGAGCACCAACAAGCTTAGTTGTCCCCTCTCCTAGTTAGAACAATTCCGACTTATCCAGCACAGGAGCACATGAGGAACGTGGAACCGGGTTCATCTTTGTAGCCCTGCCGAAACCCAAAGTCCCATAACAAACCCAAATCAATGCCAGTGTCCACCCCAGAACCACGCCATTAGTAGCTACACACCCTACTAGCCAATCGACTGTCACTTGAGACCCTTAAACTCCACACCATAGCCAGAATATGCGAAATGTCCCATCCTCACTAGTCTCCATTGTCTGAATTCTCCACAAACTTATCAACAACCTAGACTAACACTGCCAAATGACCCTTAACATGGAGGGTCCAAAGGAAAACTGCCCAGCTAAACACAGAGAAGGAAAAACACCTAGACTCCCAAAAACCTCACTGACGCCAGAGCCACTGGGCTTCCAGCAACACCAGGAAAGAAAATCCAGACAATGCCAATCACAGAGAACCAATATATAGCCTGCTCTAGAGCCTCGGCCCAAGCAAAATCACTGCCACGAGAAACCTTGACACCACCAACAAAAGCACCAACCACCTTACACATGGAACCAAAGCACCACTACCCGAAATACCAATGTCAAAATCTACTGAGGCTTGAGACACCTACACCCAATACTAGCCACTTCTCCAACCAGCAGACCCTCCAAGTAAAGAATGAAAAAGAGAGTTTCACCCAGAATGGCAAGGAGAGATTTGTCACCTTAATAATCCCACAGGAGGAGTGATGGTTCGAGGTCCTCCAACATACCCACACGACCCGAAGAAAGGGAAACACAGACAAATTTGCATCCCACAAAGAGCCTACTACCATTCGGAATGCTACATGTTCAATGCTACTTAACCACAATCATGGCTGCGATGAATACTTGAAGTCGTCCTACTCTCTCTCGCGCAAGCGAGCGCTGATGTTTCACATGCTCTGCGGCAGAGTCATTAACCATCACATAATGGGAAGGCAAATTGCTTACCCTCCTCCACCTATACGAATTGTCGGATATCATACTTCGCACATCAATAAGTTCCAAATATCCACGACTCCATCAAAAAATTTATTTATTTATTTATTGGATAAATAATAATTTATTATTTATTATATAAAAATTTTTTTGCAAAAATTTATGTTAAATATATTTTTAAAAATAACTTAAGTAATGCATTTTCTATTTAAAGTTATTTAACATTTAGTTGATATTACTTTGCTTTCTAGTTTTCAATAATAGGTAAAGTCTCCACTGATACCTTTAGATAGCTTACAAAATCTTTTTATTCCCCGAATCTATTTAATGTGATAAATAACTCTAGAAATCCTCTCTCATATTTATTTATTTTAGTTATCTATTAATTAAATAAATAATAATTCTAGAATACTTGTTTTTTTATGTTTTATACAAATGGTTTCTGTCTTCAGTTGCTCCTGTAAAGTTCAATCTACCCTGTAAAATTTAAACCTAGAACTTGATAACGACTAAACCTGTACCAACTGTAAATAAATTTTAACTACCATTCAAATTGATATAATTTGATATGAGAGAGGAACCATGAATTAGATCACACGAAGAGAAACCAGCTAAGAAAGAACATTAATGTAAATCCAAATCATTAACAAATGGAAACATATTGTATCAAAAGCCTAGGAGTCTGTTTAGGAGTTCGAATTGTTGAAGACATTGTTAATGCGGTGGGGAAAAACGTAATTTCCGTAACTTGAGCGAGTCTGTTAGACAATTCATTTGAGGAAGCCGGAGAGAGCTGCGCGTTTGCTAGGGGGACCGCCATTGGAGCCAACCAGGTGAGTTTACTATTCGTAGCCTCCTATCACGGACTGCCATGGCCTCACTGCGGCCCCGCTTTTTTCGGGCAAGTGTCCTTAACACCTTTTGTCTGTATCCGGAGGATCCTCAACGTGTTTTCTAGCCAGCATCATGCACAGCATGTCCATGTCCCACCGCCACGTTCATGCTCCTCCGTCTCTCACAACTTATCTTTAAATTCCGGGCTTCTCTGCAGTTAACAGTTTTCATCTTCCACGCTCCTAGCGTTTCTGGGCGCAGGGCTCCTCCTTGCGCCTCCCATTTCTTCTCTCACCTGCTTACCTTTTCCTGACCTTGCTCCTCTCTCTGTATATGGTTGGTATATGGTTGGTTCTCCGGCAACACTGCGGGTTCATCTCCGGTTTCACGTGAGTATATCTCTCTTTTGAATTCTTCCATAAACAGTCTTCATGTTGGTTTCATACTCATTTATCTTTATTTTTTATCGGGGATGGTTAAAGAACTGTTGTCTCTTGACATAGCTCTCTCTTCAGATGTTAAGAATAGTCACATATTTTTTGGAAGTATAATCATAGTGCTTATCTTTCTGGATTATGGTTTACCACGAGCACCCGGTAACGTCCATTACGAATGGTCCCATTCATGATTGGTATATCCATCTAACAAGGTTTTGTAGTTTTCTAAACTACACTTTCATTTTCCTTGCGGCTCTCCTTCTTGCCTATATGGTTGGGCACATGTGCTCAGGGTAATGCTGCTCTCCTTTTGGGGATTTCATGGTTGTGCCTCTCTGATAGCCTCTCTGGAAGTATGTGTCTCCCTCTCCTCAGGTTTTTTTAAGTCCCGTTGCTTCATCTATAGCCCTTGCTCGGACTTCCTTTTTAAAATCGGCCAATGGTGGTGCATTTGCCGCGTCTATTGCTGCTGTTTTGACTGCCGTCCTCAGTCATCGGCATAGAAGAGTCATCCCCCTTGTTCGGCTATCCTCTCTGCTTTCTGGTTTTCCCGATTGCAGTTTACCTTTTTCCGATATCTCTCCCGATTTCACTAGTTTGAATTTCCCGACGATCTCTATGGGGATCCTTCTGGCAGACAACGTCAGCATGGTCTTCAAAGTCTTTCTGCCGGCAGCCTCTATTTATGAATCTGATCTTCTCGGGCTTACCCTCCTGTACTTGGGCATCCTTTTTTCCATATATTATTGTTGGTTCCTCCTGAACCTTCTCTGTTCGTATCCTTGTCTTTACAGATATATCTTTTTTGGCAGCTTTCTCTATACCTGCCCTCTCTCTTCTGTCAGATTCGACCTTCCATCCAGGCATTATGTCACTGCAACACTTCTTCTTCGGGATCTGCTCTTTCTTGACTTCTGTGCCACGGCTGCCTAGGGCCTTATAGTTGCATTATCCCTCATCCATGTCGGAAGGCGACGTCTCATCAGACACTTTGGGTCTTATTAATGCCACCATCGCGGCTGAGCGGGCCCATGCTTCCCCTCACAGCTGGCATGCCACTGTGGATGATATGGTTATCCCTAGGAAAGCCACTCTGTCCCCTCCTATGGATGGGGCCCGCCCTCCATCTGGTGGGCCTGATGTCATTTTGGGAAGCCAATTTGCATCAGCAAAGCCTTTCAACTCCCGGTGCCACCCTATCAAATCTGGCCCCCCTCCTCGGGCTATCACGGTGAACAGTGTTTTCCTCGCGGAACACATTGACAGTTTACAAAAGTTGGCACTTGTTGGGAAGTGGCATTTCCCTCTTATGAAGGAAGTGGATATGCGGCAATGGTTGTCCGACAAATGGTCCCCCATTTTGAGCTACACACCTATCATATCGCGTCTTATGAAGGACTGGTATTCCTTCCACTTCCTCAAAGAAAAGGATCTGGAGATTATTCTTTGCAAGCCATGGGTAGACGGCAGAAGTTTCTTATTTCTGTCTAGATGGTACATGGGATTTGACCCATTAAAGAATACGCCTACAAACTCTCTGATCTGGGCCAAACTGCCGAATCTTCCTCTGGAACTCTGGTCCTCTGAAACACTATCAGAGATAGGGAACTCGATTGGGAGGTTTATCTACGTTGATCCATGGTGTAAAGGTGAACGGGATAAACGGGTCGCTTGGATTCTCATTGAGAAGCCATTCAAAGGCGTTTATCCGGAATTCATTGATATTAATTGGGACGGGATGCATATTAGACAGAGAATCGATTTATGGGGCATCCCCTTCCGCTGCTCAAGGTGCCATAGGACCGGCCACCTCATCAAAGACTACAAGCTTCGCCCCCAGAGAAGGCCCCACTTGTCACCGCTCTTAAAGAAAAGGCCACAGGGATCTGAATCTTTCTTCATGGATCATGGTAATCAGGTCTGCTCCCCGGACTTTCATATCACGGACCCTTCCAAGGCTTTCGCTCCTCCTCGAGTCCCCTCCCCTCACCCATCTGCAGCGGTCAACATTTCACCCATCCCCGAACCAAATGAGGAGAACTCTGTTCCCTCCCCTCCCATCATGATTCAAAGGGACTTTACGGTGGGCTCTCACACCATTTCGCTTTCCTCATCTCCATCTTCCCCCTCTAGCCCACGGCATTCACCTTTGCTTGGTATTGATAAAGGGAAAGAACCAGCTATTGCTCCCACTCCTTGCAACTCACCATCCAGTGCGCCCCTTAATACTCTCGAAAGCGACATTGACCTCTTTATCCTTCGGAATCCTTTAGAATTTGAGCCCCTCACCATCCACAAGCATCCAAGCCCCATCACCTCTCCATCAGCCAAAAACATCACTGTAAGGAAAAAAAAAAGGGTGATAGCCGGCATTTCAGGGGAAGAACGATTGCTTCTGATTTAGGTATTACTAATCTTTCACTGGTGGAAGTGCCTATTATGGAAACTGCCGCCCCACAGCCTCTTAGAGCAAGCACGGCTAGTGAATCTTCGCGATGACATTTCTCATTTTGATGAACATTCGGGGTTTGGGCGCCCCCCAAAAATTCCTGGCGCTCAAAAATTTCTTTTTTCAGGCTTGCCCTAAAATTGTCTTTATTCAAGAAACCATGCATCCGTGCTACGTGACCATTGCTTTTTTAGGAAAATGTTCCCGACTTGGTTCATGGTTGCTACAGGGGCCATCGGTTTATCGGGTGGTCTTGCTGTCCTCTAGGATCCTGATTGGATCGACGCTATGGCTTTTAAATGTTGCGCAGGTATCATGATCTCGGCTACGGTCCGGGGTCATGCTCAATGTATGAATCTCCTTAATGTTTATGCACCTTATAGGAACAGAACTATTTTCTCGGACAGACTTTTTGCCTCCGGAATTCTAGATATGGATTATCTATTGATCGCCGGGGACCTGAACATTACTATCAGTCCTAACGAATGTTGGGGAAATTGCAGGGAACGAGACCCACTGTCTGACAAGATCAGGATGGGGCTCCTCAGCAGGAATCTGGTCGATGTCATTCCTGATCAAATGAAGCCCACATGGGACAATGGCAGACTGGGGACGGCATATATAGCCAAGAGGATCGACCATTTTCTTATTAAAGCTTTTGTGATCGAGAAATGGGGTATGCCGTATTCATCCATTGCTAATGATTTTACGTCTGATCACAAGCCCATCATTCTTGGCTGGGAGGCTTTTCAATTCGGAAAGGAATACTACTTCAAATTCAATAGGATATTTTTGGAGGATAAATCCTTCAACAATATCATCACCAAAAATTGGACGGAGATGAGGGGATCCGATTCGGCTCGTTTTTTAACTTTCCGAGAGAAAATTCAGTGCCTCAAAAATTCCTCTAAGGTATGGCAATCCCACAGAATCAAACAGGATAAAGAAGAGTTGAATCTCATTCTTCAGGAGCTGAACGTTATCTACACGTCTTCCTTCAATGATAAGTCGCTGGAGAAAAAGAACCTCATCAGATCTTTAGAAAAAAAGAAACATACCCTCCTCAGTAAAGAAGAAGCGCTTTGGCGGCTTAAAAAGTAGAGCATTGTGGCTCAAGGCAAGGGACCGTAACACTAAATATTTTCATAATTTTGCTAATGCCAGGAGGAGGAGGAATTCGATCTAGAAGATCGAGGATGAGAACGGGGACTTTCTCTTTTCTCGGGAGGACATTTCCAATGAGGCATCACGGTTTTTCCAGGTACAGTACAAAAGGAAACAATGTAATGCAATGGATATGATCTGGGCTGCTGAACATACGCCTGAAATGTTCGATGAAGCTGCTTATGAAAATTTCCTCAAACCAGTCACTGAGGACGAGCTCCTTGCTGCCATGAAAGCATCCAAAAGGGACAAGAGCCCGGGCCCTGACGGCTGGCCCATAGAATTCTTCCTTCATTTTTATGACCTGTTCAAGGTGGACCTGTTACGCATGGTGGAGGCCTCACGAATGTCCGGAAATATACACTCTGCCCTATCATCCACCCTCATAGCACTTATTCCTAAAAAGGGAGATTCTGCATCTTTCCTTAATTACAGGCCGATTGCTCTTTGCAATTCTTTATTCAAAATTATAACTAAAATCATTGCAGAAAGGTTAAAACCGGTTTTTAACCTTTTCATCACCAGAGACCAGCATGCTTTTCTGAAGGACCGAAACATCTGGGATGCTGTGGCACTCACCCAAGAATGCCTCTTCTCTCTTCGGACAAAAAAGACCAAAGCGGCAATTTTAAAGATCGACTTGAAAAAAGCCTATGATTGTGTGGACTCGGGTCTACTCAGGATTTTGTTGGCGAAAATTGGCATGAGATCAAAGGGGATAGAATGGATCATGGCTTGCGTTGAAAATATCAATTTTTCAGTCATCATCAATGGCACTCTGTCTCCATTCTTCAAAGCTGAAAGGGGTCTCCGCCAGGGATGCCCCTCTCTCCGTTGCTTTTTATCCTGGTTATGAATACCTTAAGCATTCACCTAAATAGGGCAGCGTCTGGTTTCTGCTTCAGACCGATCAAGATGTGCAAGGACTTTTATTTATCCCACAATCTCTTTGTGGACGACATTCTTGTTTTTGCTATGTTGCACAAGGCTTCCTGGCAGTGTCTTTTTAACATTTTTTCCAGGTTTCAGTCCGCTTCTGGTATTTGTATTAATAAGGAAAAATCGAAACTATACCACAATGAGACCGATCTGGTACTGGTCTCATGGATTGCTGCGCTTTTTGGTATAGAAGCCGTGCTGATTGAAAAGGGGTTCAAATATCTCGGTTTCACTCTCAAGCCATCTGGGAACAAGAAGGGGGATTGGTCATGGTTGATGGATCGATTTTACTCAAAAATTTCAGGATGGGAGGCAAGGGTCCTCTCTCTGGCAGGTCGTTATATTCTAGTTCAAGCAGTTCTGTCCCAATTGGCAATATACTGGGCGCACCTATTTTTCATCCCTGCCCCTGTAATCAATAAAATGAAATCATATGCTGCCAACTTCCTGTGGGGAGGAAAATCCTATCAAACCAAAATCCACTTGGTTAAGATGAAGTCCATAACCCTTCCGAAAAAATTGGCGGGATGGGGCTTACTGGATATGAGAACGATTGGGAATGCTCTCTTGTGCAAAACTCTCATCCGGGGTATATATGGGAACAACCCATGGAGCATTTTCATCAACAGAATATACTTAAAAGGAAAAAGTATTGCATTCTGGTAAGAAGGAATTCATTGGAGATCAAGAGAGGATCCGCCATTTGGCTTAGCCTCCGGAAGAACAAGCCATTCATCATGAGAAATTTTCGATGGTCGATTTACTCTGGGTCAAACGATTTTATTGGCACTAATCTCATTCACAATGCCTTGACTTCCCCTCTTGCCGCAAACACTGGTATCCTTTTTACACTTCAGAGGTATATTTACATGGGACAGACTCATTAAATCATGGTCATCCTCGACCCCCATATGGATGGATGCCGAGGATCTCACATTGCCGCCATATCTTTGTTCAGTGTGGAATTCAATGCGCCTTATTTTACAGGGTTTAGCCATTAGAAGAACAGGGAATTCGGATGCTCTTGCATGGAACTTGCCGCGTGCGCCATCTCCTGTCCGTGTAAGGGACATCTATGCCGCACTATCACAAATGTCTGCACACTCTATCCAGCCGATCTTCCCCCTCATTTTCTGGAAAGCCGCATGCCCTCTCAAGATGGTTCTCTTTACATGGCTCCTCTTCCGGAACAGGAATCTTTCGTGGGACAATCTTCAGAAGAGAGGATGGACTGGACTGAGCCGCTGCGCCTTGTGTCTTTCAGCTGAGGAGACAAACCTCCATTTGTTCTTCCAATGTGAAGCTTCTCTTCAAGTCTGGTATGATCTTTCCTTAACTCTAGATTTTCCTCACCTTCGTTTCTCCTCTGTACAGGAAGGGTTTTTCTGGTGGAGCGCACAATCGGACTCACGGCGCACAATTTTTATTTCAGTCTGTTGGTCTATTTGGAAGTGGCGAAATGATTCCATTTTCAAAAGCTTTCGGAGGCCCATACCTTCCACATTGCTATGCATCAAGGCTCTCCTTGAATTTCTGGGCAATTAGGCTTCCCTTTTTGCAATTGCCACCTGGATCTTTTCGCCTTTTTCCAAATATTTTTGTATAATGATCTTTCTCTGTCACTGTGGCAGTTCATATGATACATCGGTTGCTTGTATGTTTGTTTTTTACATCACAGCTTTGCCAGCACTCTTTGAACTGTTTTTTACCATGAAAGATATGGGTTTATATCCCTTTAAACCGATATATGTAATTGATTATCTTTCTATCAATACAAATATGATTTTTCTTCTGAAAAAAAAAATGTATCAAAAGCCTAATATGCACTCAATTTTAGAGGCAATTCAGTAAAGGCGCCTGCACAGTGTCACTCCATCGGCAATAGGTATATGGGTAATCTCGATACGAGGATCTGCGGCAAGGGCCTTGTTTACTTCCAACGTATGCTCTCTGCCAGATCTCATGAGTTCGCTCATGGGAGCTTCTGGAGTAAGCGCAACGGATCCTAGCCACAGAGTATTGTCATACGCAATCACTCCTCCCACTTTCACCAGATCTATCAGCCGTATATGGTAGTTCAGATAGTTGCATTTGTCAGCATCTACAAACGCGAAATCAAACGATACGTGCATCTCCTCCTGCACAATACCCATTTCATCAATTTGTTAAGCCTTAATCCGCTATCCCCACACCCTTAAATTCTCCCTCATATATTTCACTTACATTCTTAAGCATTTCATCCAGAACTGGCAGAGCAGGGCCTTCTCTGAAATCAATTTTGTGGGCAACTCCAGCTTTCTCGATGATAGGTAGCCCCATATCATAATTCTCTCTGTTAATGTCCATCGCTATTATCTGCTATGCCAGCCTTCATTAATTAATTGGCCCAGCTACAAACATTAAGTTCCCTGTTTCGGGATATCAACTGTTAATACAGGCATATAAATGTGAATATAAATGTACCTTTCCATCACTGGGTAAGGCAAGGGCTGTGCTGAGAAGTGAGTAACCAGTGTACACCCCAATCTCGATGGTGTTCTTGGCGTTCATCAGCTTCAACAGGAAGCCCAGAAATTAACCTTCATCTGGAGGAATAGCCATGCGGTGCCTGTCATACCAGACAATCCACAGTGGTTTCAGACCATGAAACTGGTTTTGCCAGCACAGCACCCATTTGTATCTATATCTAGAAGGAATTTAGAGCCACAAGGAGTAAGATGGATAGGTGGGACTTACACTTACCGGGGATGTTTTGAAGTCAATTCCCGGAGCTCCTTCAATAGCTCGGGCTCACGAGGGTACACGCTTGTTTCCAATATATACTGCAATATTCACATTATTAGCCATTCCCACATGACAACTTGACAAGTACATGAATACAATCCACTAGTAGGAAAATATTAACTTAGTCCATCAATGGCTCTGCTAAATTTATGTAGCCAAGTGAAGGTGAAAGTAACCTGATAGAGGGCATCGCTCTGCAACAGACTTTTGTGATCCATTTTCTGATGGGTCGCAACCTTACTCTGCTCCTGTCCTTGGGGATTAAGTCCACCTGCACGTCTGCTGCAGCTAGGTGTTGAACATCTGTGCCTGTGTTATTTCCTCACACCTGCAACACAGCTGAAAACAGATATAATAACAACTAATTAAACTCAACAAAACAATTCCATCGGAATTCCCCATTCGGCTCCATGCAATTGGTCTGCAACTTAGATATTGTATGTATAATAGACACTGAAGATCCAACTATCCTACAGGTGGTCTAGCTGGAAGTTACGAGGTGATTAAATTTGTATAGCTTCGAAACCCCAAACCCATATGTACCCACTGGATACTAATAAACCTGGTGCAAGTTCTATTTGATTTTTATTGTACAGAAATACCCTTAATAGCCCATACCCTTAGCCAAATGACAACTGTAACTTCCTCTACAGAGCATTTCCAGAAGTGAAAGAAAAAAAGGCCTAAGCCAAAATACATCCACCCTCTGTCAAAATCGCTCAGACAACCTAACCGATGAACAAAACAGTGGCCGGAATTAACCTGGTGCAAGTTCTATTTGATTTTTATTGTACAGAAATACCGTTAATAGCCCATACCCTTAGCCAAATGACAACTGTAACTTCCTCTACAGAGCATTTCCAGAAATGAAAGAAAAAAAGGCCTAAGCCAAAATGCATCCACCCTCTGTCAAAATCGCTCAGACAACCTAACCGATGAATAAAACAGTGGCCGGATCAGATCAAACACATGAACATTAAAATTCTGGTGTAGAGATGCAAGTCAACATACCCTAAAACGCAAAATCTCACACCTCTGAGACGAAGAATTCGTCCCAATAATTGTGTAGTGGAATAGTACTGGTGGATCTAAACGAGAAGTGGAATAGTAATTGACCAAAAAAACCATCAAACCCTACTGCACTACAGGTTGCTAGTTTGGATGTTATAGGCTTTCTATCTCTTTATAACCCTACAGCGACTTGGTTACTTAACTCTACAATCCGTGCATGCAATTAACAGGTCAAATTCACACATTAACTCTGAAATCCGTGCGTGCATTTAAACATAGCAACCCGTAGTGAGATATGTGGGGTATTGTATGAATGAACTTGGGAGATTAAAGAATGTTACAGATTGTTTTTTTCTGGTTGATGTATTCGGTTTTTTTCTTTTTCTTCTAATTGATGTATTCATTTTTTTTCCTGTCACACTTATTAACTGACACAGTCATATTGAATTATCGAAATGTGTATCAGTCAAAACTTTTTTTTCTTAGTAATCTTAGTTTTCACTAGAATTATGTCAGAATTCTAAGGTTCTTTGGGAGTTTGTGATATCAAATTTGGTTATCATTTTTTTTTGTTGTTTTGAGTTAATTTAAAAAATAAATAAATAACAAGTAATTTATTTAAAAAATTAACAGGTTAAAAAAAATAAAGTGTTCTATTTATAAAAAAATACCAACAAAATAACATATTTAAAAAATAAATAAATAAATAACAAAGTAGTCCGCATTTTAATGCTTCTGACCTAATAATAAAATTGAAAAGAATTTCTTGGCCACAAGTGACACAATGATGGATGTAAAAGCTTTGAGACTTTAATAGACTCCTCATGCAGAATACATATGAAAAGTATTTGAAAAAAATAAAATTAAATCTAAAATAATCTTGGTAGCCATGTAGATATCAGATCCAGAGTGTTCTGGATAGTTATGTATGAATAAATATATATCGTCCAACTAACGCCAAAAGTTAACGGACCGGAGATGCGGTAGCACGTGGTATCACACTCCAATGAATAATTAAGGCCAACCACACCATGGAGGTAATTGAACTACAAATGAGTTGTTTACCACTCTGCCTATAGTCTTCACTCATGTGGGTCTAACGTAGAAAAGGATTTTTCCCATGGCTCTAAGCCCATGTCCGCATTTTGAGTTTGTTCTTGTGGTAGTAGCACGTAGGGTTATCCAACTTTGCAGCCTCCATGGACTAAGATAACCTTAACATGGTGCTATCTACAACTAGATTTTGATGTGGTTTCAATTGCTAAAAAATTGTTTTCTAATTCAGGAATCCAATAATTCAGGGGAGTTGGTTCCCTGTCTACTATATGGCAATGCTTTGAAACTGCTAATATGTTTTCTAATTCAAAATTGATATTAATTCATATTATTTGTTCTCTTGGAGATTGGTCACCTCATAGTTTATATTGGTCCTCAGACTTTCCACTTTTTTTTTTCTTCCCACTTTTCTGTCTGTTTCCTCTAAGCATCTATCTAGTAGTTCTTGTTTTCCTTAACTTCCCTTCTTGTCTGGCTCCCCTTTCTCCTATCTGCAGGCTTCCCTGTTCCTCTGCAATGTTTCCTCTCTATCTTCCTTCAACCTACTTCATATTAGTGAATGCTCTAAGTTATAAGTTTTCTCAACACAAGCTCCTACTTTGGTGTATTCTGGTTTGTTTCTTGTCTAGACTTGCTTTTTTTCCTCCCCCTCCCTTCATGTCGATGCAACCTGCGTATCTCACGGTAGGTCCCTTTGGTTGTGGTGATTCTCTTGCTGTTACTTGACTTATGTGGTGCTCCTCCAGGTTCCTTGAATCCATGAGCATGTTCTAGTATGTGCTCGAGTCTTACCTATTCTTTGACCTTTCCTCCATGCCTCATCAATGGGTGCAAATTCAGAGGGGTGCCTCCTATTACCAAGAGTCGGCCCACAGGGGTAGTACACACATGCATCATCATCTAGAGGATGATGCCTCTCACTTTTGTGACCTCATGCCAAGACCCATTCAAGAAAAGCTCATCTGTGTTGAGGGGGAAGCTTTTACTCATAAAATACCCCTATCTAACACGGAGGTTCTTAATGAGTGGGTGGATTAGATTTTGGACACATGGCATACGCGAGGTATTTTTAATCAGTATATGAAAATACTTGATCTCTATTGGCACATGAAATTTCTATTGGGGTGCACTCTCTTAGACCAGCACGAGCATCACAGAGATATTCTCAATTCCCTTTAGCATTAGCATCGGCATACGAGGGACTTAGATTGAAGGATGGAACGAATTAAATAGCTCTTGACATCGCCCCCTTTGCAGAAGGAATCTCCAGAGATACTAAAGACCCCACCTAGATTGTTGTCTCAGACTCAGACCCTTCTTCCTAGTTTCTAGCATGTCTATGCTTTATGGTTCCTTTGTTATTGTTGCTTTTCTCCATTTCTGCTTAGGCCAAATTCTTTTTTTTTTTTATGCTAAATTTTGTATCTCCTAGTGCTCAAATACCTCTCACCTCTCTATAGAAAGTAAATTTTGGATTTGGTTAGATCTCCCTAGTGAGAGATTGACTTGACTTTTGAGTTTATCTGTAATTTCTGGTTTTGAAAGAAATACAATTTACCTCAAAAAAATGAATTTAATTAGATATTAATTGATGATAATTAAGGCGATGTTTAAAATTTATTAAAATTAAATATGCTTTTATTTTTTTATCTTAACAATGTAAGAAATTATTTGGATTTTTTTAAATTTTATTTCTATGCTCGTAAAGCATTAAAAAAGTTCCAAGATCACCATAATTTTGTTGAGTTAGAAGGTTAAGAAGATTGGTGATTCTTTCTTCTCATCCCATGGTGTTTTGTGAATTGACATGGAGCTCATGAGAATTTGTTCTTATTTTAAGGGTGTTTATTTTCTTCTTTATATTAGCCAAGACAAAGAAATACATTTGATTTTCAAGATTTGAATTCATCACCTCCTTATAATAGCTTAGTTACCTTTGTTCTACTCTTTATCACCCATGATTTCTCCTTAAAATTTGGGGTAATACTATTTTTATTATTGTCCTTAATTTACAAAATGATCTCCTCTTGTATCCCCTAATGGCCTAGCTAAGATTGGGTATCCTTATGTCATTCCCGCTTGAGCTAAACATGGTTTTGGCTAGGGTTAGAAACAATTTTAGGAACTTCTTGTCTTCCATGTTGTTTAACATCTTCTCATACATAAGATACCTAGTAATAGTCATGCTTTCAATAGGGGATAAAGGCTTGCCTTGATGAGAAACATAAGATAGGGTGCATTTCCTTTAATGTTGAGATTATAGGCTATACAATATTTTTGGATATGTTCTATCTTCCTCCACAACTTTATGAAGATGTTGTATCTCTAAACATCATATCCAAAGAGGAGTTTTTTTAATCCCATATCTAAAATCCACTGGGTTAAATTATTTTCAAGTCCATAATAGGATTTGCATACCCTATCTATAATTTTATCAATGCTATATTCTCAATAATTTGAGTTTGTGATGGATATCAATTCCAAGATATTTGTATGTAGGAACTATCTCCAAGTTATTGTTGTCAGATATGAAAGTATCATATGTGATCTTTATGAATCTAATTATCATGACATTCATTTTGTTATTATTAATAGTTATACCCATTCTATAGGATTCTTAGTTACTTGTCAAAAATTGTAAAGGACTTCTTGCCAAAAGAACAGAACAAGATACCCATCATAAACAAGAAGAGTGATGACTATATTAGTGAGAGTGGACCCAACACAACTTGTTTCTTTCAAATACTCTTCTAACTTATCAATGTATATGTTAAAAGAATAGAGAATAAAATACATTATTCATCATAGACAATAAGAATGATGACTATGTCAGTGAGAGTAGACCCAACATAACTTGTTTCTTTCAAATACTCTTCTAACTTATCAATGTATATGCTAAAAAAAAATAGAGAATAAAAGACACCTTTGCTTAACATTGATATATGATGCTTAATTTATTTCCATCGAAGTTCAATGATCATAAACTTTCCAATCACATTTTTATTTTTGAAATGATGAAATTATATTTTAAAATGAAGGGAATAAAACTTAACATCTTAAAAACAACATGTTGCAAAATAATATTTATGGTAATCATGAATACTTTCTCTCTCAAGGGATTTTTCCATATAACACATTTAAAAAAAAAATGCATCTATGTATTTGGTGTTATTTATGATGCTACATATTTATGAGAATTTGATAGATAAAAAACTTCTAAAATTAATATATATTTTTTATAAAATCAGTTTTTTTTAATTGCACCATGAGGCACTTTTCAAGCTAGAGAGTTATTATAGTGTCCATAAATGATGTAAATGTTGGCTCAATATGAGAGAGATATTTTAGTGTTTATAAATGAAGCTTTTGATCAAATAAAAATAATAATAATAATATTATGTCACCTCAATTAAAAAATCCAAAATTGATTCAATTCAAATTAATTATATATTAATTTGTTTTATTGACAAAATTACAAACATATTTTCAAGAACATAAATATAAATGATTCATGTTTGTAACCATGATATTTCATAACATATGATTATAAACATATAAAAGTTTTACATTTGATTAATAAACTTAATTAAAAATAAAATAATCTAAATATAAAAATATGAATATATATTTGATATAAATAGTAAACTATAAATTAAGATCTATACTATATAAATTAAAACAATGATTTATATTACTATCCACCATATTTTAGAACTTTAAACTTAAATTTAATTAAGAACTTTAAACTTAAATTTAATTAAGAAGTATAAAAATAATTCAATATTCACAATAAAAAAATTTACCCAAGGAAAAACTGTAATTTCATTTATCGATGTAAACAAAATTACAATTTATATATACACATCTGAATGTGTATTCAAGATGGATTTGCCTCAATCCAAACAATGGCCAAGTAAAAAATAAACTAAAATTTCCCTGACAAAATTTATGTCAACTTACATCAAACGCGGGCCCTCTCAAATAGCTTAAAACAAGATCAAAGTAGCAATACTCAACATCAATCTTACATAAATACACAGTTTCTAGCCATATTGGCTACATCAACAAATTCATAACTAGACAACATGATATGAAAATGATATGCAAATAAAGATATAACAAAGAGAAATAGGAACTAAATTTGACCATCAAGGTCATCCATAAAATGGTGATGATAGTAACAATAATGTGCACCATTTAGGACTATCTATGATCAGAAAGACTATCGACTATGGCTCTTGGACCCCAGGACTTAATAGCACCCAACGAAAAATCTAAATGCACACCGACGATTAGATTATCAACCTCCAACATCTTAAGCTCAAAAAGGTGGTTCCAAAACTCCAGACAACCTTCACATGGCCCATAAATATTAAGACAAAGGAGGGATTCCGCCAATTATGAAGAAAAATTTCAAGTCCCAATCTATAAATAACACTCCAGAAATTCGCAAAAAAAAAAAAAAAAACATTTTGAGTATCCCAACCTATTCCAAGACCTTCAGATCAGCCACAAAAATTCAAGGAGATGAAACACCATCCTACCAACGTATACTCCAAAGCCTTAGAGACTGTCTCCCCAACCCCTAGGTTTTCCTGAAGGAAAATGACATTCAGTCCCTTGACCTTGACCGTTCTCTTCAGAGATTTTTTTTTAGAGGCACTTGCCAAGCCTCTACAGTTGAAATATAATAAATTCATTAAGACACCACGCCTTAGGCGTTCAATGCTATGAACACCCCAATGATAGATAATTTCCTACAAGCAACCAGATCCTCTTTGGCTCTTTCTTTGGCCTTGGATAAAGATGATATTCTCCCACGATATTTTGGATTGGACAACCCAATTTGACCTAAGCCCCTAGACAAGGCTTTAAAAGTGGGGGAAATCATATGATAATAGAGGTTATAAAGGATATCACCAACATCGAAATCTGCAAGAAACCTAATTTTCTAGAGGAAGTGGAGGATATCGAAGAGGAAAAAGCCAACAATTGAAGGGGAACAGGGAAATTGACCTGAGTAGGTGAAACCCTAGTTACAAATAGTGACACACTAGAACCCAACCCCCAGACTCATGATTCCAATCAAACTGTAGATTCAAAAAAGAAATAGTAAGGGAAGAGACAGTAAGAGGGAGAGAAAGAAAAGTTGGAGGATGTGCAGCTAGAGAATACATCTCGCTAAGAGCCTTATAAGAGAGCTCAACATCCACGTATTGTTTTGGATCTGACAACTTTGATACTGGTAGGCTTGAAGCAAAATGAATATCCATATTAACATCCTTCGGCCTAGGATCATCCAACCCTTCCATCGAGCTAACCCCCAAATCCGACCCCTGATCCACCTTCATTTTCTTCTTAGCTCCTTCATGTGTCAAGCCTTTTTTAAAGGGGAGTGAACAGAGGCAGACTATGCGCCCATATTTTTGGCATTGTTTACAACTAAACACCACCCCTTCATAGTCAAGAATCTGAAGATGCTCATAGCCTCTGTCAATATTAATAGTTTCATAAAGATATTTTCTCAAACCTAGACTAACCAAAATCTAGGCAATTGACGTATCTCTTGTTTCTTTGAATGAATAATTTACTCCCAAGAAAACCACAATGTTGTTTCCAATGTCCTTGAATCTCGTTTCATTCCACATGTTTGATGGGAGCCTAGGCAGCCGAAGCCAGATCAACACCACATCTAACCTTTCCTTACTCACATCGAAAAGTGGTGAAAAAAACCTAAACACAAAAGGGGTAGAGTCATTAGACCAAACCTGCTTGGTTATAACCTTCACCTCCTCATGAGAATCAAAGTTGAGTTGAATCCACCCTTTATCTAACATAAATATCTTAGGAGGGGAATTTACCTTAGGGGAAATATCTGCCTAAAGTCATTCACACAAAGTCCCAATACTGAATTTTCTCCCTCTGGCCTAGTTGACCAGATTCTTCTTCATTAAATATTCAATACTGAATTTTCTCCCTCTGGCCTAGTTGACCAGATTCTTCTTCATTAAATATTCAACCTCCTCCATTTCAATGTCAAACCCCAAACTGAGGGTATAAGCGACTAGGTACTTTTCACTTTGCAAGGCCCTATCCTTCTTTATTTTAGAGCCCAAACCCAACAAATATTTAACCAACAAGTGAGAAGCATATTTTCCCTCACCACCCCTAACTTTCTATTCATATATTATTGTCTCCATAGGAAGACCACCATTATCCCCATCTACCAAGAACATCTTCGAAAGGCCACTCGAAGCCATTTGAAAACCCTTGGACACCATCTTAACCTCATAAACCAGACTAGCGGCTGACAGGTAAAACCCTTACTGTAGACGAAAAAAAAAAGTTTCTCCCCTTCTTGAGTAAAAGCCATAAAAGAATCTAACTCTAGTGTCTGAAAACCACCAGTGAACGACCCTGAAGTGGGGAAGTTTAAACCCTCGAGAATGGAGTAGCTAATACATTAACCTGATCTGTCACCACCAATTCCAAACTGTTGTAGTTTGCTAGATAATGTGAGTAAATTTGAGAACCTGATGGTAAACCAAAAGAAAGGGGACCTATACTACAAAATTCCCAACAAGTAACCAACAAATCCCTTAAAGTGAATGCACCTATGGTTAGCAAGCCCCCATTCAAAACCCCCACAACCTTCTCGCTTCTGCCTTGGATAGTCTAATATACTTTGGAATTATGATGGAAAAATCTTCATATGACTGGGGCTAAGAGTATAGTCTATTAAGTCTAACTCCATGAAGTTGCCAAGAAACCCCCAGAAACCCATCCAAACTACATGCGCACTTGCACCTCGTCTACAAGATGTAACTGTTACCTTCTAAGTTATGTGTGTGTGTGTGTGTGTGTGTGTGTGTGTGTGTGTTAGGCATATCACATTTAAAAAATGAATCATCAATGTTATGAATCAAATATCTTGAGGTGCAAACCTTTCTTTAAGTTTTCCATTCAATAAGAGGTTTGGATCTTGAAACATTTGATCTTTCTAGACACTTGTAGCTCTAGAATTAAAATGGATTTATATTGGTATATTAGATAGATCTAGACACTCTAAAGATGAAATTTTATTTTTAAGATGGTGAGAGTGTAACTTCAATACTTCCACAAAAAATAATGTTAGAAAAGGGAGATGTTTGTTAAGACCCTCTTTGAAGTACCAATGCAACACGTCCATTAAAAAAATTAATTAAAAAATATAACATATTTATATTGGTATATTAGATGGATCTAGACACTCTAAAGATGAAATTTTATTTTTAAGATGGTGAGAGTGTAACTTCAATACTTCCACAAAAAATCATGTTAGAAAAGAGAGATGTCAGTTAAGATTTAGTGCAAACATGAATACCCTCTCTCAACTACCAATGCAACACATCCATTAAAAAAATTAATAAAAAAATATAACATATCTATATTGATAAGCACGGGCATGTCTATTTTGGAATAAGGCTTCCAAAATTTTAATGTAATTATCAATAATTATTATATGAATGGTAGATATTTAACATCCACAAAATATTCTAAAATGTTCCTAGTAGTATACACAAAATCAAAGGTTGAGATTTATCCCCAAGGTAGTTATGCCGGTATTTCTCTTTTAATTAAATTGATCAATTAAGAAAATTCCATATGAACAAGCTCTTTTAATTAAACTGATTAATTAAGAAAATTCCATATGAACAAGTGTCATATGAAATGAGTTATGGTTTTTTTAGCATGCGAAATTGATAATTATGGTATTGTAACAAAGCCTATTTACAAATTAAGAATCTCCATTGTAAAGTGAGAATAAATATCTATGATTAAGAATATCGTTCCATGTTTTTTGAAATGCATATATGTTTAACTTATATACTAGCCTAGATCCATCTTGACTTTTATCTACCATCACCGAGAGGGATCAAATATCTTTTCACTTTAAAATTAGGTTTGGATATCAAGAGATTTGATCTCTCTAAGTGCTTCGTCCAGAGTTAAGATGGATTTAATCTGGTTTAATTTTCCCCTTTAAATAAGTTATATTACACATTAATACCATGGGTTCTTAATACCACAGGTCAATACCATGAGCGGCTAGTTTTATTTTTATTTTTATAGGATTATTTTTGTTTCTTTATTTTTATTTTATTTTATTTTATTTTGAGCGAGTTAAAATGTTTACATTACATTAATCTTTTTATTTTATTTTTATTTTTATGTAATTTGACATAGTCAAAATGTTAAACATCACATTGCAATTAATTCTTTTAATAATAATAATTAATAAGTGTTTTGATGTTTGTTATAGATTGATGTCTTACGACATTTACCATCTATTTATTTTATATGGTTGCACTAGTTAATAATGTACATAGATATATAGAAATATTGATATATACATCTAAATACACAATGCTTAGTATGATAGTGATACTTACCACTTTGAAAATATTGTAAAGTGGTCAATTCTTTGTTTATATTGCATTATTTTGATATATTCATTAATTGCATTAGTTTTAAGGTTGTGAGAATGTAAATTATTGATTCAAAATTAAGATGGTGAGAGTGTAGCTTCAAAACTTCCACAAAAATTATTAGAAAAGAGAGTTGTTAGTTAAGATTTAGTGCAAACATGAATACATGATAGTCATACTTACCTCTTCGAAAATATTGTAAAGTGGTCAATTCCTTGTTTATATTGCATTAACTTGATATATGTATTAATTGCATTAGTTTTAAGGTTGTGAGAATGTAAATTATTGATTCAAAATGGATCTATATTGGTATATTAGCACAAAAAATTTTAAGGATGGAAATATATATTAAAGTATAAAAACCTTGGCCTTGGCAAATCTTACTAGTCCCTAATATGCAAATTGTAAAATATTTGGAAATATCTTTGTAAAAATATTCAAATTTCTATTGTTTTTCTGTATAGTGTCTATAAAATTTTACTATATTTAAGGAAAAGTAATTTTATGTAATAAAATTTAGGTGAATTATTTTTATAAAAAATAGAAATTGGCAAATCGTTTTTGGGAAAGAGCATGGAAAATTAACCCACTTGCGAATATTAGCCCCTAAAATTTTCCATGTATATTAGATAGATCTAGACATTCTAAAGATGAAATTGTATTTTTAAGATGGTGAGAGTGTGACTTCAAAAATTCCACAAAAAATTGCATTAGAAAAGAGAGATGTTAGTTAAGATTTAGTGCAAACATGAATACACTTTCTCAACCACCAATGTAACACATCCATTAAAAAAACTATAAAAAAATATAACATATTTATGTTGATAGGCATGGACATGTAGGATATGTTATCACTCAGGTTGTCCCTAAGCTCCTGAAGGGATACGGCCGAGGTAACCACAAACCAATCTTTGGATTACAGGTTCTAGCCCACCTGTAATCAGAGAGGCCTCTCTCTTGATGATTTAGCTTTGTTGATGATGATTTTAGGCTAGTTATTGGGTTCAGTGGGTTTTGTTTAGGTTTGGATGGTGTTTGAATGGAAGGAAGATGCTTTCAAGCAGAGAGGCATGCATAGAGTGATAAGTTTCAAACCATTGGGCATGGAGTCAAGGAGTAGGACCGCAGGTAGGCTTTCTTGATCACAAGAGGAATATCGAGCAAGGTAGCTGCACATGAAACAACCTTCAAGCTAAAGAGATGGAGTGAAATGTAAGGAATGAGAGGCAATTAAGAATCTCTCAATCATATTAACAGAGGGAAGGAAAATGAGCTCTATCTAGGGGCAGTTAAGAATCCCTGTATAACTGTCATACATGGTGAATTAGGGCAAATATGAGCCAGGTGGAATTCATATTTATGACTAAAACAGATGAAAAACATAAAGAAACATCAGAAATTGAGCATAGAGTGCAATTAAACAAGTTCTAAGCTAATCTTTCTTTCTGCTGTTTAGATAATGATGTATGAATGGAAAAACAGAGGTAAGAAACACTTATTGAGTCATATACCAGCACAAGAATTCCACAGTCACTCTTCAACCATTAAACACAGTACACAATTCATTCTCCAAGCTCGTAAGCAGTCTTTGATTATAGAAATTATCAAATATACAGTGCGAGTCTCTGCTTAAGCAAAACATCCAACCAAAAAAAACCAACCCTCATTACATTGTTCACGGCAGTGTTTATAGGTAAAATATCCAAAAGTATTTATTACAGCTGACCTAAACAGGTCTGCGGGAAAAGCTTTTAAAACAAAACTTGTGCTGAAATTAAATGCAAGTAAATATCCTTTGGGCTGCGCCATAGGCAGCTGGATCAAAATGAGTTAATATGGTGTCCTTGGTGACTTGGTGCAGTGGTTCTGCAATAATTGTGCTTTGAGTTTTGGTCCACTGATCTCATGTGACTTTGATGTGCAGTAAGTGTGATTTGAGATTTCTTTGATTGCCTTTACTGTTTTGTTGACTTTGCTGGAGGGTTCTTAAATGTTTTCCTGCTTTGGGCCGCTGACAGATCTTTACTGATACACTTTGTCGCATCCTGATACTCTTTGAAATTAATTTTGGCTTCGCTTTTGCTCTGATACACTTTGATACTTGAACTGGGCCTCCCTCTTTCTTCTGATACGCTAAAAACTGCAAAATCGGGCCTTTTCTGCTCTTTTCGGCGCAAAAAAGGTTGAGGAATCAAAAGATTCCCCAATTTGGCCCATTTCCTATAGCGATACGTGATTAGCGCTTAGCGCTAATCGCGCATCGAAAACTGCCTCAGAATTTCATTCTGGGCCTCCGAAGCCTCAATTTTGCACTTGCGCATTTTTTCAGCTGCTGACGTCAACATGACGTCAGCGGTATGGCAGATGACGTCAGCAGTGGGACCCTCTTGTAAGGTGATGACATCAGCATGCTGACGTCAGCAGGGTGATGTGGCAGTACGGCGGGGCGATGACGTGGCAGTACGGTGGTAGGCCGACGTAGGCAAGAAGGGGTGAAATGGCGGCAACTTGGCGGGTGACGTGGCGCTCATGTCACGCGAGTGGAGGGCGGTTTCCAGTTTTTGCCGCACCGCTTTTGCGCCTGGTCGATATTGGCAGGGGGGCTCTGCCACAGTCAGGAGGGCGACGCGTGGCGGGAGTACGACGGTAAAACCGCTGATCTCCCAGGCACTAACCTTCGGCAGCTTGGGGCATGAAAAGACCCGCCCACCGTAGATCGCGGGCGTTGCAGATCTGACGACTGGCGGATACGGTGAGTCGGCGGATGGATAAGGGACGGGGCCTGCGTGCCAAATTTTTCAATATTTAATTTGGCGGGGGAAAAACATTAGGAAAGTGGGTTTGGGGTTAAATCCGAGTGGGGTTAATTTATTTACAGGCGGGACTTTAGGAAAAAGGGGCGGGGCATAGGTTTTGTGCAACGGAAGGAAGAATTTATGCCATGGAATGAGTCCAAGGGCATTACAAAGAGGTTTTTTATACTTTGGAGGGTGGACTTAATGCACAGGAAGGGGTCCTTTGCATTGGAAGATGGCTTTTTGAGACAAAAGGAGGGTTGTTACTAAGTTCCAGATAAACTTAGCAATTCCCACGTGAACTTTATGGTTATTTTCCAACCAGGGGAAGGGGATAAGTATATAGGGGATTTATAAACATAGTTTTTACTAGGGGAAGGGGAGATAGATAGGGAGCTACCTAGTAAAAGTTAGTATTTAATATGACAGGTGATAAGAAAGTGCTAAGTACGTGAATCTTAGGCTATTAAGGGGAAAAATGATTCATAATGGGAGTATGAATATTCCTTGGGCAAAGCAGATCTTTACCAAGGCAATTGATATGAAAATGATGAAACTGAGAGATATCAAGCAGATCTTGACCTCTTTGGGAAGTTAGTGAATGATTTGGGGAAGGAGGAAGAAGGGGGAGTTAGACATGCCACGCTTGAGTCCTTCAAATGGCCACTTCCTGATAATTGTGATTTGAACAGATATGACACTTGAAAACATAGGATTGATCACAAATCAACATTCTGCAACCTCAAAACTACCTACCCAGCCTACTTACCTAGCATTTTCTCTTCTTTTTGGTTTGGGTGCACTTAGACTTGCAGACCCAGCTTTTCAACTTCTTCCTCTTTTTCCTTCCTCTATCTACATCTACACTTATTT
>APFE031087974.1:5578-18043 GCA_000404065.3 Pinus taeda | reverse complement strand
ATTGTACGCGTCAAACGGAGATCATATGCTAAAGTTACGACCCCGGGAAGTTGATGTACCAACTTACCCCCAAACGGGCCCACAGTTTGGCGTTTCATCTCCTAGGGTTAGGTTTTGGAATGTTAAGGGTTTTTCATTGTTTCTCAACAATAAATAGGCCTTTGAGACTCATTGTAACGCAGTTCGGAGGCATGTAGCCATCACATCTCTTCTCAGAGATAAGCTACCATCGCCCTAGCTAGTTTATTTCTATTTCTTATTGTAAGCATGTTTCAGTATTTTCCATCAATGAAACGAAGTATTATTTCCACTGCATCTCTATGTATATGGTTATCTCTGTAATTTGTTGCGTTCTTGCTTAAATCCGGATCAATGCTACACTTGAAGCTCCCATGCTTCTGTTTCGAGGTGCTATATGGTGGGGTCCTCATGTAAGGAAGTGAGGACCCCAAGGGATTCTTCCGACATCAGAGTACAGTCCTATACTGCCTATCCTATTTCCTCCAGCCCCTTTTAGATAACACCATCATGCTATTCCCTAACTTCCAGGGGCATGGATGACTACACCTTTAATCGTAGTTCAGCAATCTAAAGTTTGAGGTCCAAATGTATACTCATTGCTTCCTCCTTTGCCTCACGGAATCCACTAGCCAATCTGTGAATTCACACTCCAACTGGTAGGTCTATCACAATCTCTAACTCTGGAAAGTGACGACATTCTTCCTCTACTATCTTCTCCAGATGTTGATTCTATGTCAGTGCTTCATCGCGTTGTAGCCTAAGCTGCTCAATGTCAATTCACTGTTCACTGAGCATTTGTACTGCGCATCCTTCCCTAGCGCAGAGTTCTACTGTCGCTCTGTCTTGTAGCTGTATAATGTATCCCACGGAAGGGCACCCAAGTTTAGGCTAGGTCCCTTGATCCAACCCACCACGGCTCTATCCTCCATGCTATCTACTGCAAGTGCTCCTTCCGGCAACACGACAATCTTAGCCATTTTGGCCCAAAGCAACTTCTCTGTTGTCAATGTACCTACGGCACCATATGCGGCTATCATTCCTTCTTGTGGGGGCTGCACTTGAAGTTCCTGCAGTTGTGCCCTGAGGGCACCCAACACATTCTGCTACTCCATCATCACTTCCTGGAGCACTTCCCTGGTGACCTCGCAAACTGTGTCGCCGATGTTGTATAGGTCACCCTCTATCAATGTAATGGGTTCACCATCTAGTTTGGAAGCCTTGGTCTTCTTCCATGGGCCCGTTCGTTCCGTTCCACGCGGCCATTTCAGTTGTGTAAACGTCATGCTTAGGTTTGTGCCTTCTGTCGTGTCCTCTGTCCCCTGTCCTATGGTTAGGTCCGGGCCTCCTTCCTCCTTCATCGTGGTGGCCCCTGTTGTTGGTATTGTTGTTGCTTTTTTGGCGGCCTTGGTCTGCTCTGTAGTGGCCTTCGCTGCCTCTTAGGAATCCCTTACCTCCTTGACCAACTTCTTGTTGTGCTTCTATTGGGCTAGCAACTTGGTGGCATCATTTTGTTTTTGTATCGTTGTCTTACCACATGCCGCCAGACCTGGGGCGTGCCACTCGAGTGTCCATGAGTCGAGCACACAAAAATGGCATCATCAATAGTGATGAAAGGAAGTTTGGTTCAATTCTACGCTAGATCCTTATGCGCCTTGATATACACATTATGCATATCCGCCTTGAAGTCTGCAAAGCTCCACAGACTATTGAACATTATGGGGGATAGGCATGGCCTTTTATTGATCTACATCTAGATGCTCACCTCCATGAGCACCCAAAAGATCTTGGTCTCACAGATTCGCATGGTGTCCTTCATCACCCAGAGCGATGCATATTTTTCCACCTCTGGTAAGTCCTGTTCAAGGGGAGGGAACTGACTATCCTCAGGCAGTTCCCCTATCACCAATAAGATAGACAAGAGCAACCACATGTAGTGGAAGGTCTTGCCCTGCTCCTGAGCTTCTTTGCAGTTGGTTAGGAATTCCTCACAGAGGAATTCGTCCCAGTTGAATCGAACCCCCTCCACGTATTGTTCGGCTAGCGCAACAACTATCGCTGGTACCTAGTTGCCGCAACATTTTCGCATCACCTTCCCGGCCAGCAGTTGGGTGGCTACGTGTACCCCTTTGTCTTGAATGCTACTAATTATGTAGCCTCTCTGCTTCTTTTCCAACTTGTATTTCTTCTTTATGGCCTCTACGAGCGCAAAATCTCTGCTTTTGCCAGCTATTTCTGCAAGGTCCCTTCCCATACATGGAAGCTAAGAAATCTTGTGAATAAGCTCTGTCATGATGGGAATAGGCTCCTCCAACCACAAGTACCCATCATGCACCAGGCAAAGTAGTTGCTTGATGACAAATATCGTGATTGGTGCCCGATGAAAGTGTGGACTCCGTAGTAGGTGGAGTAACCCAACCTCCTCCACACTGCACAGCCATTTCTGTGGCTTTAGCGCTATAACTGACCCATCCTTGTTTTGTTTCATGAGGTTGCCAATCTCCAAATGTGGGAACTTTTTGCTGTCTGCAAGGTCCCAATCTTCAAATTTCATCGTGGGCACACGACCCAGGGTTGAACCTTCAAACGAATGCCATATGGGAGGAGCAGAATTTGGAGTGAGCTCTTAACGGCATACAAATCCTTGGGTACTTTTGCTTTCTCTTTCGATGTAGGGACATACTTGGGCAGTTTTGCTGCAGTGTGCACCAACTAAATGTCTTCCTCCATTTATTCATCTACCTCGATCGCTTCTACGAAATCCTGGAGGTCCTCCTCCTCATCATCTGTCTCAAGATTAATAGTCTTGCCCTTGTCTTCCATAGAAAGTTTACCAAATCGTGGATTTCACGGAGACATGTGAACTGGTCCTGCTACCTGTGGATTTGTTTTGAGCCTCAAGGTCTAGGGCAATTTTGGAATTTCTAGTGCATCCCCCACCTACAGCATAGGGCTCTACGTGGCTTCCCTGGTTGTTAACATCATTCTATTCAGGAGGTCTTGTGTCTTCTTCGACAATGTCTCAAACATGGAACTTGCTCTCAAAGCCTCCAAATTCGTAAGGTCCATACCCACTTGATAGCACAACAACTGAATTCTCAAAATGCCAAGGGTTATTCGCTGGATAGCCACCTATAATTTATAGGAATTTTTGAATTCAAATTTGACCGTTCCCCCCACATTCGGCCCATTAATGCTAGATTGACAGTAAATCATCCCAAATCTAGTTATGTCTTCATGTCTTTGCTCCTCTTTGTCTTAAATTGGAAATCTTGTCATGAACAGTGACAGCAATGGTCACTTCCCAACCTACCTACACAGTAGCGTAGCCCCCTCTGTGCTAGCGTGACTCCTGTGACATGTCAATCCTGTGCACAACCTCTTTATCACGCAGCTCCCCCACAAACTCTTTTATAGTCCCATGCTCTCTTTCAACTACTCGAAGTGCTGAGACTGTGCTCCTTATGGCTAGTCAGGTGGTCGCACCACTTGTGCGAGACTTCAATTCACCTTCCAGCCTAGCCCGTGGGCACTCCTCAATTATCCTCACGACAATTAGTGTCACGCGGTCTTCCTTATGCGGTGTGCTCCTCTGGTTACTTTGTTTAGTAAGGTGCGGTGGCAGCCATGGTAGTAGAATCACAAATCATCGACGGTAATCTTCTAATGCAGTAGTATGGTTGTCTGTATCTTGTCTGTCACTCTGAGTCCATAAATGAGACATGCTTGCGCGATTTTATTTTCCAATTTTTTGATCTCCACGTCCATTAAAATGCTTTTCTTCCTCAGCCATACCTAATCTTCCTTGAGTTTGCAAAGCTTAAGGTTCCCTCGCCAAATGGCTTCCTGAATCCGCATATGTTCACCCTCACATAGCTGCATAATTCCTTCATCATGGTCCTCGCGTACTATCCCAACTGTGAGAGCTATTGCATGAGGATTCCTTTCCTCCAAAATTTTGGTCTTGACTCTGCTCCTCAACTTCGAAATTGTCTCTGCACTCAAGTTCTTGGACATGGCCCTATAGGCCCATCAAATCGTTGGCATGTGCATGTCCTAATCCATTTGTCTCACCTGGTGAACCCTATTCAGGACTCCACATACCTTATTGAATGCTTCCACGTGGAAATTTTGTGGTGCACGTTGCCTTTCCTACTGCTACGTCCTGTTTCGATTTTCGATCCTAAATTGGAGGTGTGCTTGTGTGGATTGCACAGCACATGTCTGTACCCATCGAGATAGGTGAGCATGTAAGTTGTTCTATCCTTGCTAATTAACTTTTGTTCAAAGCTAGGGGCTTCCAAATCGTAGGCACATCATCCTTCTAGATCCACGCCAGTCCTCAAAATTTCCTTGATGTGTACCCCACCATGGTGTGGGTGTTGCGTGCAGTGCCCACTTCAACGCATTGAACTGCTATTTTTCAGTTACCACGCTTTCAAATTTGCTCAGGAATTCATCCACCATTGTTAATCCATCATACGTCGATATCTCTCTTGCCTCTATTGTCACACAACCGATTCTACCATCTCTCTACTTCTTCGTCTGAATTTGAAGTGTAGGAGCTTTCGCGCTCCCACGAGATACTCCCATCTACTGTGGGATTCACCCAATCCTGGTCTCACACAATTATTTTGTAAATACAGTCAATATCATCGTTGCGCACTGGTTTAGTGTAGCATGCTCCTTCGACTAGGTCTAGTGGGACTACTACGCGTAGTGACATTTTCTCGAAGATCATTTTGCACTTCTTCGTATTGATGACTCTGTTCATATCAGTGCCCCAGTCTATTCCTAACAACGCAAGATAGGGATTTTTGTCATCGACAATCTCTAGTACTTCAAAATCTGCCTACGTGCTTGCTTCTTCAATATCAATTGTTACCCCTTGCAACCTTCCCATGGGAAAAATCTTTTGTTGGTTTGCCATTATTAATTGAATAGGGGACCATTGTAATGTAGGCCTGCCCATGCGTTCCCATGTTTGCTTCAGTAATACATTCTCGTCCGAACCCAGATCTAGGATTACCTAATCCATTTCATATTTCCTAATATGTGCAGTCAACCTCATTTCCCTTCCAGTGCGCAATGCATGCTTCCCCAATTTCCTGACTATGTGCAGTTCTCCTGACCCCACACACCTGGCGATCAGCACTTGTAGTCCTTTAACCGCCTTGTTGTCGTGTAGCAATTTCATACATGTCTCCAAAAAGGTAGTGAGCATTGAAGGATCCATTCATAGCTCTAGTTGATCCTTACTACCTGAAGTGGAGGCCTCCGCGAAGCTCTTCTTAGCTTCCATGTATGTCTCCTTTGTGCGTTCTAAGTCAAACTTGGGTTCCTTCGTAGGAGCCTTGCGAACCCATGTACTTTCCTTTGGTTATTTCCCTGTATCTTCTCCCATGGTTGTACCACTTCTGAGCATCATGTTTACATTTAGGTCTTCTTTGTGTGGCTCAGACCTCATCATTTGTATATTTTGAGTCGGGGGAGGCTGGAATACCCCTTTTTCATGCATCTTTGTGATCAACGTAGGACAGTCTATTGTTTCATGATCAAACTAAGCACAATAAAAACAGAATATCCTCGTCGGGTTGGTACAATCACGGGCATAGTGCCCTGGTCCTATGCAATTGTAACAAATTAACTATCCGCGACCCCTTCGTGGTCCCATTCCACCTCGCCCCTGAAATCCAATGCACGCCATCCCCACATCTGGGTCGAGGGATCGCATTTCGATCTGCATCCTATAGGCTGGGGTCTGATCCATCATTAGCTCATAACTGTGGCAAGTGCGCTCATCATGGCCTACCGACCTGCATAAATTACAAAACAATTGTTGGGGTGTCTGTGTATACTTCTACAGCAAATGATAATTATCCATCGTGTGTTTCCCTCCTATTTGATAGATCGTGCACCATAAAGCGGATGCCGCACTCAGCCCTTCCTACGCCTCTTGTCTCAGTGGCATTGACCCTCCAGCTAAGTAGTTCGCGAATACTGGGCAGTGATCCTTGGCATGGCCCTGGCCTTTGCACTTTATGCACCATACTTCCTCATGCACCTCTGACCACAGTGCCCTATCCTACTTCAAGCTTTGCATTTCCAAACACAGATTCTATAGTTTCGGGTGGATTTGTTGAACCCACAACCCAGGGTCTTGTATCGGGGTCTCATGTAATCTCATCACCATTACCAACGCTTCGGCCTGGGTGGAAATTTTCTGTTGTGACAATGTCATCCTCAAGTGCGGTGCCAGAGATGATACGAACCATTCGTGATGTTGTACGTCTATCAGTGTCATATTGGCTTCAAGGATTGTACTCTTTAGCCATTGATCCAGATCCCAGGGAGTCTTGCTCGGGAGCATCGTGATTTCTTTAAACCCGATGATTGATTGTATTTCTAACTTTGGTCTGCTAAATTCCCTGTTCAGCGTGTTTTGGATCTCTGTTGTCCCTGCGGTTGGGTGGTCATTAGAATTCTTGATATACCATGTTAATGCATGATCCTACAGCATGCTCACCAATGTAGCCTTCTCAATATTTTCATCCATGACACCTTATGCTTCCCATGTTGCTCTTACCACAAACCAGAATTGGTCCATATCCTCATTCCCTACTCCTCTGAATACTGGTAGTTTGATCACACTCGCCATACTAAACTGTGGAGATGGTGGAGGTGGAGTGGGTGGAGATGGAGGTGAAGGAGGTAAAGTGGGTGGCAGTGTGGGTGGAGGTGGTAGCTGCGGAATCTGCTGCCTTGTCAAACTAACCATGCTTCTCAGAGAAACCTTAGCGAGCTCGTCCTCACTCTCCCGTGAGAATAAAATTAAGGGATTGTTTTCTAATTCTTCACCACTTCCATTTATGTAGATATTTCTACTCCACGTAGTCCCAAACATTAATTTATTCGCATAGCCTACTTTTCACATAACAACATCTTAATCTAGGTGTTCAAAGATTTAATATACTTACCTTGCAGTCCCTTGATAAAATGTCACTCTGCCTCACTGTAACTGACAGTTATGTCCACTGCAAACTCAATGATAAATCCTCCTATTATTCAATCGATCCAATGGTCCACAACTCACGCTATCTTATCCTCTGAGGCTTCTAGTATGTGCACTAGTTCTGGAGTCCACACTATTGGTTGGTCGAGCCTACACCTTCCTTGGTTGTCTGCTAACCTCACAGTCCACTCATATAGCTCTTACGGGAAAGATGCAAAAAAAATCTCGTGGATTTTAGTTTACAAGTAGTGATCCAACCACTATTCCTTAGATACTCACAGATTTCTATTTTCCTGCGCCGCAAACTCGTGAATCTTCTTATCCAACCACTCTTCAATTTCTTTCTTTGTTGGGTTCCAGTGGCATGACATTAGAAATCCCTCATGCAGATCCCATCTCAGCAATGGAACCATTTGTTGGCTTAGTGGGGCCTGACCCAGGTTTGGAAGTGATTTAGCCAAGCAAGTCCCGGTACTTCTGGCCCTTTCAGCAACAGTCTGCGGAGCGCAGACTGAGATCTCACCCGAAGTAGTATGGGAGGGTGCTAGAACTAGGTTTACGCACCCTAGGGATGTCTAATATGAGGTTATTAATATGTGGTCCAACCTTCACACTTATTGTGCTACATGCACCTGCGAGTACCCCGTGCCCTGTGATATTGTCTTCGCGCATTTCTAGCCACAGCATGACCAGTGTTATTTACCCAAGTCTTCCTTAATTAGTCTATGTTAGTTGATTACTTAGATTAAATTCACATATAAGCATTCATATGAGTATTCATCAAGTGCCCACAGTAAATAAACAGAGTAAAAGTAATGAATAACATCAACATAAAGATTCTAAAACAGATGCACAGAATAAACTTCTCTTTATTATCTTTCAATCCCAAGTATAAACCCGACTCTGCCCTGCGCACTCAATTGCAGGGGTTTGTGCACTCAGCTGCAGACTCTACTAGGCCTCTATGCACTTAGCTACAGAGCCTCTTCCTACCACTACGACCCAGTACACTTTAGTTTCCACTCTATGCTCTAACCATGCCTACACATCTCTCTATATTCTCTCTCAAAAAAACTCTCTTTGCACTTAGAGCCTTGCTCTATTTATACAATCCCATGGTCTACAGACCATGGGTAGGCCAACACAACTTTACATTAAATTACAATATTTTAGGGCGGAAAGCCCTATGACTCAATTGTACACTTCGCGCTTTGCGCTCGTACTTCACAGAGTTCTATACCATCTTTGACCAAAACTTGGGCTTTAAGCCCCAAAACTTGTTGCAGGGGATCCCATGCCCAAAATCCCCTTATATTTATATGAGCATTTTGATGGATTATATGTGGTATATATGGTTGTACTTTCATGAGTATTTATGTTGCTATTATGTAGGTTATGTATGTATTTTATGACAGTAGCCATGTGTGGTTCTCATAAAGTTTTTACTTGTAATTGAATTATCAACGTATCTATGACATAATGGATGGAATGGAAATTGATGTGTTGAGGCATCAATGGTTCTTAGCAATTCTTAGCTAAGTATGAGACCCCTATGCTCAGAATTATTAATTACACCTGTAGATTACAAATTTGCATATGTTTGATGAAATGTCAGGCATGGCTAGTAGAGGTCTAGTCAAGGTCTTGAACGAGTGACTACTTTAGCACTATCATTTCCTTGTTATTTTCCTTATTTGAAGAGATGGATCAATTATGGGCATTGACCCGGGCTCTGGGCCTAAAAAAGTGGCTCAAATCCTGGATTTGTTGGCATAGTGCTGGCAACTTTGGTCTCTAGTAGCTGGCAGGAAAACCGGTGAGCGCGAATTTGGGGTTTTGGTCACTCCCTTGCCCATAGCATGAGAGCGATTGTGGCCTAAGAGATCTAGAACATTAGTGGTACCTAGGGATAGGCTGTCTGAGTGGCTGACATGTCTCCTGAGGATTCTTAAGCTGATGTTGGATGTTTGTATGGTGTGTTTCCATCTATTACACTTCCTTAACATGACTTAGGAGATCGAATTATATCATAGTGGCCTCTCATCACATGTTTATCTCAACTGGTCTGTTTCTTGCGTAGATGTGGCAGGAGGGTGTTACAAAATGTTTGTCTTCTGGACATGTATCTTTATATGGAAGAGTTTGGTCATTTCTTTCTCTTCCTGCTGCTGAAGGCTACTCAAATTCACCTCCTTCTACACTTACATACAAATGATCTTCTCATCCACATCTGAGATGCTTTCAACTTAGTTTCTCAAGTTTGTGGCCATGATATTATTATTCTTGTTATCTTTCTTCTTGTTCTTTAGGTTTATCTCTGGATGCAACTTCCAACATTTTTCCTTTGTATGGCCATCAATTTTGCAGTGGGTACAATGGTTTCTAGGATCTTTGCACTAGTGTGATGTGGTTGCAATATTTTTATCTTTTCTCCCTTTTTTCTTATTCTTCCCCTCCTTCAAAGCGTCATGTTTCTCCTTCTTCTCTGGTCCACTTGATTGCGCTTTTTTTAGCACTATGTTCTCCAGGTACTATGCATGTACACAAGCCTCATCCACCAATTTGGTCTTGAAAAACATCACTTGCAAATGCAGATGGTGGTGCAGACCCCACAAATACTTGAGGAGTACACCTAGGTTTTTTGGAGAGATACCCAACAATATAACCATCTTTCTGAATTTTTTGTTGTACTCTTGCATGCTTTGGACTGACTTTTTCCTGAAGTAATGCCACTAGATCCACTGGTACTCAATGTACCCAATGGGATAAAACTGTGACTTAATGACTGTTTTGAAGTCTTCCCACTTAGTCACTAGACGTTCTCCCTCCAACCTCAAGGTTTCCATGTGGCTCTCTTACTAAGTCAGTACATGGCCCTCTAATTTCATCTGGGCAAATGAGATATTTTGCCCTTCCTCATTCTGATGGACGTTGAAACAAACTTCTAGTTGTTGCAACCAATGGTTCAATTCAGAGGATCGATCTCGCCATGATATGACTTGATATTGAATTGAGCTTCAATTTTAAACAGGGACTGATTCACAACACTAGAACCAAGTTGATCTTTTCCAAATTCTTTCTTCAATTTATTTTCTATTTCTCCTCGATCTTTTGATCCTTGTTTAGATTTTTCCTCTGCATTCGAACCCCCATCTTCTCCAAATATCCCCAGCTTACTATTCAGGGTCACTATGAGGAGGCTTACAATATGGTTGATATTTGTGACTTGTTTGTCCAGTCGTGTAAAGTTCATATTTACTGGATCATGAAGTTCATTTACAGATTCATTGACCGTGATTAGGGTTTTATGATTTTCAGCCCCACTGATATAGATCCCTGCAATCTCCACAAAATACCCAAAGAAACCCTCTCTGATACTAATTGATCCGTAAACTACCATGGATATTCGACTGGACAGTTCATCAAAATATATCTAATAATAAAATGCAGAATTTCTAACTATTACATTCTTATTAAACTTTAAGATATGTAGAATTAGGCATAATTAGTGCATGCATGCAATGGAAATTATAAAGAAAAGTAGAGAATGGAAAAAATAAGCTCACACATACACATAAGAGATAAGATATGCTTTCTGGGAAACCCTTTCGCAAGAAAACCTAGCTAGAAGGTGAGGTTGCTTCGCTTTCTTCCTTTGTCTGGAAATATGCTAGCAAGTACAAAGAAGTAATATTTGTGGCCTATGGGCTACTATAGTGCACAGATCCTCTCTATGGGCTCTACTTCCTTTCTCTCCTGGCTATCTATTCTCAGCTATGGAACAAAATTCTCTCGAAAGAATGGAATGCCTCTTCCTCCTATTCACCCGATTATAACACAATATGATAGCCTACTAGTGCTTAAGTTTGACTACATCAACTCTTAAATAGAGTTACAAAATATACCCTTCTAGAGCCTTTTACATCAAAAACACGTGGCTAGCCCCTTTTCCAAGAATAATGTGGGCTGGCGCGGCATCGTTCCAAACTATCAATGTGAAAACAATAAGGTCAACTTTTGAGTTGCATAACTTTTGCATATAGACTCTAATTAATGTGATTCCTATGTCATTGGAAATATATTTTTGTGTAGAATAACATGAAATGGTGCAACACTAAAGTTGAAAAGTTTTACCTCCCAAAAATCGTCTTTTGATACCTCAAAATGCTCTGGGAAGGTTTCAGACCCTATTTTGCCAAACTGGGTCCTATTGGTTAAAACGGTCCCATGAGCTAATTCCTCCACTTTTTCCACTCCAAATGCATCAAGATGGATGAAAAACAATATAATGATCCAATCTTAATCAAAAAAAATAAATGAAAACACTAAAAGAAACAATTTCAATTATGGCATTATGTGTAGAATTTCCTTATAGTGTGGAAGATTTGTGCAAAGAAGTTGTACAGAGGAGTTGTGCGGAGTTCAAGGTGTGGAGAAGTTGTGTAGAAATCCACACCTATACAAAATGGTTATTCCACATCTCCACACAATAAATTTGAATTACAGTTTTTCCAAACATATAAAATAAACTCAATTTCCAAATAACCAATTAATTAATGTTTTTTGTGCTTAGGAGGAAGATGGGTCCTGAATATTTCAAATTGGTTATTTCAATTTCAACAGTTTTAGCACACCACTAAAGGCCATGGTCTATTTGTTACTTTGTATATGTATATATTGCCCTACCAAATAGCTTGCAAGCATTCAATATTCATAATGCTTTGAAGGTTAGAGCATAGAGTAACTCTATTGCTTTCACTTTTGATAAATGTTGTTCCCAAAACTATAGGGGAAAAAAGATATATAATTATTATTCTCTCATCAATTTTTAAAAAATATTTGAAAAATAAAAAACAAAAATGCATTCCTTGACAATGATCCTCTGTGGAACCGCGTGTAACATGAGCAACATCTGCAAGGCCTTCAGATTCCCTGGTTTATACAAGAAACACTTAAACTTCAAATCCAACTTTCACTCTACCATTTCATTTTGGGTAGTGAAGATCATGACATTGTTGCTACCAACGACGTCTTCCAAGGTGTGGAGCAACAACACTTTCTTAACGTGCTCTGCCAACTTGGTGTAATGGGAGTCCAACAAAATAATGAGCACCAAATTGGAGCTAATAGCTACCTGAGAATTAGAAGAATTTGACAGTAACCCAACTATCTTCAATGTTGTGGCATTGGAGGCCAAAATTAACAAAACCATAAGCATGAAAAAGGGAATCAACCTCAGGCTCTAGTAACCCATGGTCTAAAAGATATGGTTGATAGATGGTCATAAATATGTGATATAAAGTTGAAGAAAAGATGGAAAATGAGATCTCACACCGTGTACTGTAGATGAGAACAAAATGGATGGTTGGTTGATGTTTTCTTGAACCATTGGCTACACACAACAAAACACAACCAATTAAAAAAAAAAAAAAAAA
>APFE031087972.1:0-26396 GCA_000404065.3 Pinus taeda | reverse complement strand
ATGGTGGTTGTTGGTATCGTGAAGAACTAGAATGTGAGGTAGCAGAAGCAGTAGAGGTGGTTAAGAATTGTATGAAGTTGTTGTTGAACGCTGGTGAAGGTTGTTGCAGTTGTTGAACACTGTTAAAATAGTTGGAGAAAACAAAAAAATAGAAAGAGGGTCCAACAGAACAAAAAGAGGGTTGAAGGACCAATAGGACAGGAGACATTAGAAGGGTAGAAGTTGCCAGTAGAGAAGTCGTCTTGCTGAAACATCATCATGACATTACAACATATTCTTGAACTGAAAGAAGTTTCTTATGCAGAGTTTTAGTGTAGTTGTAGTGGACTCACTAAAGCAGTGTGGAGATATGATCAGAGGTCAGCTATTGGAGACTCTGTGTGAATGGTAGGAAGAGTTGTAAAGACTCCTTCAAGAGAAGACTGGTTGTCATTGATGTTGTAGCTTGGAGACTACAACGAAACTATAACCAGACAGAACTCAGCAAAGAAGAGTTTTGGAAGTAGAACATTATCATCAAAAGTGCCTTGACAAGATAGGATTGGAGTCCTTGGGGCTAGTGCCTCAAAAGGAAGAAGGATAGGATTCCTTGGGGCTGGTGCCTCATAAGTAAGTAGGATTGGAGTCCTTGGGGTTGATGCCTTAGAAGTAGGAAGGATTGAATTCCTTGGGATTTTGTGCTCCTAAGTCCAAGATTGGTGTCTTGGAAAAATATAGTTGGTGCTCTGGAGGTTGGAGCCTCACCAAAGTCCAAGTTGGAGCTTCGCAACTAATTGTAACCATCTATATAGTGTATCTATTTTACTGCACATTTTATATTAATAAAAGCATTTATTCTTTTTGTTCATCTTGTGTTCTGAATATATATGTTTTAACTGGTAAAACAATAGTGGGAAAAAGAAATACTCATTCACCAACCCTCTTAGTATTTCCAACAATTGGTATCAAAGCCAGTACCTTCATTCAAAGCCTAACAGCTTGAAGGTTGAACCTTAGAACACAAATTGTGAAGTCAAGGAAGAATGTCTCCAATCCTCCTAAGGATGTGTCTCCCTCTACTACTAAAATAGAAGACAATCAATTTGAGGAGGCTCCAAGGCTCAATGGGAACTTTAATATATGGGAAGAAAGAATGAGGAATTTATTACAGACTCAAGGCATTGAAATCTGGAAATCAATGATTGATGATAGCAGGATGGATAGAGAATCCAAGAAGTACAATGCAAAAGCAATGAAGGCAATCTTGAATGGGCTACCTTATTCTGTTAAGAACAATCTAGGAAAATATTCATCAGCAAAGGATATATGGGACACACTTCATGACCTTCACTCAAAAGGAGCACTGACCATGACCATCAATTAAGAAGGGGATCCTGAACCCATCATAGAAGTTGAAAAGGCGAATGATGACATCAAGGCTAAAGCAGACCTAGAAGATGAAGAGAATGAAAAAGACTTTGTAGAAGAACTCCTCGCTCAGCTTATGACTGCCATGGAAGAGATTAACAATTTGAAAAAGGAAAATGAGGCACTTAAGAAGATAGCTCTAGCTGGTGACCAAGATCAAACAAGGAAGAAAGTTGACCTCATCAAGCTTCAAGTACAAGAAAGGGATGAAGAGCTTGCCAAGCTTAAGAAGGAATTTCATCAAAGTAAAAGAAAGCATCATGAGAAGTCATATCCATGACAAATCAACTGAACTGAATAAAGCAAAGAAGCAGGAACATACCCTGTCAAGTCAACTTGAACAAAGGCACAAGAGCTTGAACAAACTAGAAGAAGAGATTGGTTAGTACAAGGTAGCGGTCTCCTCCCTTAAGTCTCAATCACAAGAAGCCAGGAAACAGGCACAAGGAGCTGAGAAGAGAATGGAGAGCAGTCAAGCAAAGAATGAAGAAATCTTCAAAATGAAGTTAGATATCATCTCCCTTAAAATAGAAGTAGATGAAGCTACTCGTATCAAGGAAGAAACTGAGAAACAACTTGCCAAGAAGAATAATGAGTGTGAAATATTGGAAGAAGAGGTTGTCTCCCTCAGAACAAAGGTTGAAGGGATGAACAAAATCTTGAAGAGCTCTCAAGTCTTGGATGACATGCTCAGCTATCACAGATGTCCATCTGATAAATCAGGTCTTGGGTATGTAGGTGAACCCTCAAACAAGAATGAAAATGCTTTAAACAAAAGAGATGTGAAGAAGCCAGAAAGAAATGGTGATGCTCCCAGTTCCAGCAAAGGCAAGGAGAAAAATCAAGGCTACAATAGAAGAAATCTTGCTCCAAGAAGAAAACCAGCTCCAAGAAGAAATGTAGATGATGTCAAAGATGTGAGAGGCAATGGTTATCATCAAAGGATATCAAGGTAGAAAGGCTTTAGAAGTACATCAAGGAAATCTCCATCTTCCAGGTACCAAAGTTCATTTTTTGGTTATTGTTATTCTTGTTCAAACTTTGGTCACATGGAAAAAGACTATAAGGCATATCATAAAGATAAATGTTACAGTGCCCAACCATTCCATAGAGATAGATATTATAGTCCCCAACAATCTACAAGAAACAATTTTGCAAGAAGAAATCATGAATTCTTATTCATGAACAATGTAGAATGCTTCAAGTGTCATAACATTTGTCATATGGGACGTGATTGTAACTTAACATGGGCTCTTACACAAGCTAGAACCATGCAAAAGAAGAAAGTTACACAAGTATGGAGAAGAAAGCAAATGCAATCCGAAAGTCCCTTGAGCTCTCCAGCCAACAACATATGTCATTGGCCTGAAGTTTGACAATCTAAGCATTTTATGATAAGTCTCTGCCAAAAGAGATGATGCATATAGTGAGGGGGAGCCTATCATGTCTCAGGAGCACCCCATTGAAGCATATGATCCTGTAACCATTCCTTAGATTTTTGTTAAAGAAATAGGGCAAACAACCATGGTGCTATTATCACAGAAGTTTATGTTTTAACTCAGGAATTTAATGTGAGAACAAGAGGAGCCATATATCGGAGGGAGCAATGGATGCATTTAACCTATAGGGAGTAGCCATCTATATCTAATATCTATATATATATATATTATATAGATATATATATATGCCAAAACAGAGTTAGAGGAGCAAACAGGAGCAAACAGAGCCACCAGAGGAGCTAACAGAGCACGAAGCACCACCAGAGGAGCCATATATATGTATATGTCAGATATATATGCCAATGAAGAGGAACACACATAAAAAATAGAGGAAACACAGAAACAAAGCGATCAGAGAGCTTATACACATGTATTTAACAACTATCAGGAGCCATCGGAGGAGCAATGGATGCATTTAACAACAAATAGAGCCATCAGAGCCACAGAGGAAGTAGACAGAGTTATCAGGAGCCATCGGGAGCCATCGGGGGCAAAACTCATATAGATATATCCAGTTACGTTATTGGGCCTGTAAAGCCCATGTATGCATGATTTAACACTATCGAAGGTGGAAAACGGACTTGAAAATATATGTACGGGAGATTTGGGATCCTATTAGGTCCGGCACATCGCACCGCTATGAGGGGTCTATGTTAATGATGAGTCTTGAACCTGTACAACTTGCGATTGCCGATAGCGATTATCGCCTCGGCACTTCGAAAGCAGGCATTATAGTGTGTCAAATGGACCATTGTGATTTCCGATAGCGATTATCACATTGGGAATTTGGAGCAAAGTCATATAGTGTTAAGTGGCCCCTTTGCGATCGCCAATAGCGATACATATATACGCGAACCCGATGGAATATCACAACTGACTCAATGCAATATCTATCCATCGCAAATCGCAAGCTGAGAAGCCTTGCCACATGAAAGCATTGATTGTGATAGAACTGTGGACCCGACGGACTTATTATAAATAGCTTAATGTAATATCGCATCCAGTATCAGCCATCGGCAATGCTTTAGGCTTGACTTATAGAAGAACCTCCAAAAGTGGCAATTGTGATAATGTATATGGACCTGATGGTCCTATTATATAGCACCCTATTATTATATCACATTCACAGGAGGATCGGCCAATCGACCATCAGCGATGTCATGAGGTCTAAAGAACTCCTGGAAGCCCTGAGCACTGATTGTGACATACGCTGCAGATCCGATATAGGAATAACTGCAGGTAAAATAAATTTGAAGTCCGCCTTTAGCATTTTTCACCTGTTTTTCATATATTTCCTATGTAACTCAAAAACATATTGCACTGGGCTTGTGAGGAAAAAATACATTAAGGAACGGTCCCGATAGTTCAGGAGGCTGAATTATGGCGATTATGATTGCGATAGGATGTGGTTGTCCGTTAAATGAAGCAGAACTCTGTGTATGTCTGCTATCATTATTGAAAGGAGCATTGTTACAGTTTTAACCGAGAAGATGTGTTCTCCGTGGATTATTTGGCACTCTCTTATGAATTCAACGTGTCCTGTGAGCATGAATAGACAGAGGAAACTGAAATATGGGAAGCTGAAGAAGCAAGCAAGCACAAAGAAAATGACAACGAGCGTTGAGGAAGTCTAAGAGGCGGTGTAAGTGGAAACGAATGGACAAAGGCATGGGAATGTATAAAACAGTAAAAATAGAGGACTGTGGTGGTTGTTGGTGTTGTGAAGAACTAGAATGTGAGGTAGCAGAAGCAACAGAGGTGGTTAAGCGTTGTATGAAGTTGTTGGTGAACGTTGGTGAAGGCTGCTACAGCTGTTGAACACTGTTGAAATAGTTGGAGAAAACAACAAAACATAAAGAGGGTCCAACAGAACAAAAAGGGGGTTGAAGAACCAACATGACAGGAGACATTAGGAGGGTAGAAGTTGCTAGCAGAGAAGCAGTCTTGCTAAAACATCACCATGACATTAGAACATATTCTTGAACTGAAAGCAGTTTCTTATGTAGAGTTTTAGTGCAGTTGTAGTGGACTCACTAAAGCAGTGTGGAGATATGATCAGAGGTCAGCTATTGGAGACTTTGTGTGAATGGTAGGAAGAGTTGTAAAGACTCCTTCAAGAGAAGACTGTTTGTCATTGATGCTATAGTTTGGAGACTACAGAGAAACTATAACCAGAAAAAACTCAACAGAGAAGAGTTTTGAGAGTAGAACATTATCATCAAAAGTGCCTTGACAAGATAGGATTGGAGTCCTTGGGGCTGGTGCCTCAAAAGCAGGAAGGATAGGAGTCCTTGGGGCTAGTTCCTCAGAAGTAAGTAGGATTGGAGTCCTTGGGGTTGATGCCTTAGAATTAGGAAAGATTGAAGTCCTTAGGATTTTGTGCTCCTAAGTCCAAGATTGGTGTCTTGGCGAAATAGAGTTGGTGCTCTGGAGGTTGGAGCCTCATCAAAGTCCAAGTTGGAACTTGGAAATTGATTGTAACCATCTATATATTGTATCTATTTTACTGCACAGTTTATATTAATAAAAGTATTTATTCTTTTTGTTCATCTTGTGTTCTGAATATATATGTTTTAACTAGTAAAATAATAGTGGGAAAAAGAAATACTGATTCACCCCCCCTCTCAGTATTTCCAATTATGGGCCCACTAGGCTTCCACTAGGTTTTGGTGTAATGGCAATCAATGATCCCAACAAGTGGCATCAGAGCCAAAGGTCTCGAGTTCGAATCACACCAGGCTCGTGCTGGGGGGAGATTGTTGGGCATTGGATAATCCAACACTCCCTGTGTGTTTCGTGACATGGACTAACCGCCTCTCGAAGATCCGTTAACTCTGGCGATGCATCCGTTTACTAACACCTGCGGGTTTTGGTGTAATGGCAATTAATGATCCCAACAAGTGGTATTAGAGCCAAAGGTCTCGAGTTCGAATCACGTCGGGATCGCGCTGTGGGGAGATTGTTGGGCATTGGATAATCCATCACTCCCCATGTGTTTCGTGACATGGACTAACCACCTCTCGAAGATCTGTTAACTCTGACGATGCGTCCGTTTACTAACACCTGTAGGTTTTGGTGTAATGGCAATCAATGATCCCAACAATTTATGAGGTGGAATTTGAGATTCGAATTTGTGGTCGGGTTGCCAAACAGGACCCTTCTATAATCTCCAAGTAGGCCTACAATATAACAAAACTCATAACACTTATATATATATATATATAATCTATATATATATATATATATATATATATATATAATATATATATATATATTATATATATATATATTATATATACATATACATATACATATACATATACATGAAAACATGCTAATTTCATAATATTTAATCACAAATGACCTAAAAATACTTAAAATCAATTACTTGGAAAATAATAATGATAAACCCATACAATCATGAAAATGGTTACTTAATGTAGAGTTATGGGGCTATAGAGTTATGGAATTAGGATAAAAATGATGGAAATGTGGGTAAAAGTGGATGACATTTTGGAGATCCAACATACCCCCAACTGAATATGTTGCATGTCCTCATGCAACTATTGCATTTATTCCCTTAATCATAAGTTGATCTTTTTGAAATGTTTTGCTTCTATATGAGCTTTTTCTTTGTATTGATTCTCTTTTAACATTTCATAATCATATCATTTGACAGTTTTATTCTTTTTGCAAAGTGTACTTTGAAATAGATTTGATTGAAGCATATTTTTTTTGAGGTTGGCTCTTGTGTGACAACCAAAATGTATGAGTATTGGTTCTTGTGTAACAATACTTTTCTTATTTTTGTTACATCAAAATAACTGAAAACATTGAGAATTCATTTTTAAGTACCATAGTGACTGTCAGCCATTTAATGTTCTCATCAATTGATCATTACAAAACATATAAACTTTTGGAATCAAAATACAATAATAGTCAATTGGGAAAAATATGTTGGTTAGGATGAAATGAAATGTGACATGTCACATGAAATGTGAATATGAATCAATATCCATTCCCCCCAACTAAAGGTGTTTGCAATTTTTGGCAAATGAGGAAGGGAATATAAATGAAGTGAGGTATTTTCCAAAATCACAATTTTAGCATTTAAGGAATTACATGATTAAATATTAGAAAACAACATACCTTTACTTACCTAAAAAGTATACAACTTATGTATATCGAAGAGTGTGGCTGCTGCTGCTGGATCATGGAATGTGAAGTAAAAGAATCTGATATGTTTTTTCTTTCTCTTGGTTGTATGAATAGAGGATGTAATTGGAATCTTTACTACTATGGATGTTGAATTGAGTCCTGCTGTAAACTGTTGAAATCATGTAGTCTTCATTCGTTCCACTCGATGGCATAATTCTTATCTATGTGAGTAGATGTGTTGATGTTGAACATAGAAAATAAATTGTTGGATTACTGGTCATTAATTAATGCCATTAACCAACATGAGACTACTCACCATTGATGTCAATGAGAGTCAATATGCCTAAGTACATCTTACTATGTACGAATAGATGTGTCGTAGTCGAGTCACCTAGAAGATTCAACAAACAGGGGACATTGAAGTATTCCCATTGTTTATTGGCGAGAGAACTTTCCATTAAGGCATGCAAGGCTCAAGGTACTTGAAAGGTCTCTAGTCTTGATCCCAGATGATGTGTCGAAGTTGATGAGTCAAGACTTATTACAAGGGAGGCCTTAATGAATCCTCCATCATATAACACGAGTATGAAATAATAATTTGAAGGACCATAGATGAAAAAATTGCATTGAAGAAAGGTTTATTTGACAGGAAGGAAAAAGGAAAATGGGGTGACTCAACTTTGTAAGGGAGCTAAATGACTTTATTTTTGGGTTAAGGGTGAGTGAAAATGAGGCAGGAAAGTATGAATATTGCAAAGTGAAATGAGTTTTTGGTAATAGGGAGATGGAAATATATGGATCAACTATAGGCTTAGAATGAGTAGCAATGGTAAAGTTGGTATTTGTTTAGTAGAAATGGTGTAATGGATCTTATTTTACATGGAATGATCATGCTCTTCTGAAAGAAACTTGGTCTTTAAAAAAAAAGGTACTCATGCATATGGTGATCTTATTTCATCGTCTCAGAACCTGCAAAAACTTAGTAATTTTCTGCAATAAAATGTAAGACTATGGAGAGAGAGAGAGATGATTAGTCTCTCTTCATCTGTATATACACAAAAGCTCAAAAATAGTACTAATAAAACAAATTCAAGGACGAAAAATTAAATGCACTTTTACCTTATTTGAAAGCATTACCATGGATCACTTGTTATTGTTTTGTTGGTGACTTTTTCATTGTGTTTCTAACCAATTTTGTGCTTGAGACCTCTTCTCCATACACTTAATGCTTTATCAATAGATTATAAGCTAAATTTTCATAAGCTATTGAATTGTGTTGATTCTACAGCTACCAAAAATCTAGATTGTTGCATTGCCTTTCCGTTTTACAACTTGCAATTAGACTCGAATGGTGGTTTGTCAATTATCACAACTGGGTTTTTAATAATTGCAGGTTTTTATGAAAGTCTAAGTATATAACTGCATTTGTTCTTTTTCTCTAGTGCTCCACTCTTTTCCATGATCATGTGGATCAAGAAAATGCTCAAAATTAAACATGCTTGGATCATATTGAAACCAATGCCAAAGCGTAGATCTCATTGCCTTGAATCCAATTCAATTCAATTCATTGCAATCTGACTTTGTTAGGCCCCTATACTACTAGTGTAACCCCTTATTGTTATTAGTACAACCCCCTTATTATATTGATGTACCCATGTAGTGATATTATTTTTACTATTGTGCCCAATAGAAGCCCACTATTGTTATTATTATGCCCTTACATTATTATTGTTATGTCGGCTTTGATTATATTATGACCCCTTAGACTCCTATATATAGAAAGTAGGTATTTTCATTTGTATCATCCAAGAATTGTTCATTTGTGTAATTTAAAGGAGGTTGCCCCTTCGAAGAGGCTGATTTTTAAGTCGTTGATCTATATTTTCTATATTTTGTGAGCTAGTTTCATAACATTAATATTATTCAACAATGGTCAACAATAAACAACCATGTTTGTCTATGATCAACCATGGTCCAACGTCGCATTGTGACAAGGATTGTCTCAATATGGAAATCAACCATGCTCAACCATGTTTATTTTAATATTTTTAATATTTATCTCAGGGTTTTTATACCTTGGGTTTATAATATTACTCCCTTGGGTTTAATATTATTCCCTTGGGTTCAAAATCCCTTGGGGTTTTAGTATTAATCCCTTAGGTTTATTATTCCTTTGGTTTTATAATATCAATCCATTGGGTTTATTATTCTCTTAGGTTTATAATATCAATCATGGAAAACCATTGCCAATCATAGCCAGCCATGATCAACCATGGTTCAATGTCGCATTGTGACAAGGATTGTCTCACCATGAAAATAAACCATGTTTATTTTATTCTTTATAATATTTATATTATGGTTTACCAATGTTGGGTTTATAATATTACTCCCCTGGGTTTAATATTATTCCCTTCAGTTCATATTCCCTTGGGTTTTTAGTATTAATCCCTGTGGTTTATGTTTCCCTTGGGTTCATAATATCAATCCCTTAGGTTTATTATTAACTTGGGTTTGTAATATCAATTATGGTCAACCATGGTCAATCGGGGTCAATCATGCTCGGATCTCGCATTATGACAAAAATTGTCTCCATATAAAAGTAAAGGACAATCATGGACAATCATGGTCAACCATGGTTAGCCATGATTGATGATGGTCAAAACATCGACGAATAAAAGATGAACACTGTGGAATATCCGAATTCAGTTTCTCAAAAACCACACCACAGAAATCTACAAAACATTATGTTTTATATAATCAAACATGGTCAACCATGGTCAATCATGGTCAAACATGTTTGAACATTATATTCTAAGAAAAATTGTATTGATATGATATCAACCATGGTCCAATGTCGCATTGTGACAAAGATTGTCTGTACATGAACATTAACCATGGTCAACCATGGTGCAAGATGACATTGTGATAAGGATTATCTCAATATTAAAATCAACCATGATAAACCATGGTCCAATGTCACATTGTGAAAAAGATTGTCTCGAGATGAAAATTAACCATGGTCAACCATGGTCCAACATGGAATTGTGATAAGTATTGTCTCAATATGAAAATCAACCATGGTCAATCATATTTATTTTAGTGTTTATAATATTTATCTTAGGGTTTATATACATTGCATTTATAATATTAGTCCCTTGGGTTTAATCTTATTCCCTTGGGTTCATAATCCCTTTGGATTTTACTATTAATCCCTTAGGTTTGTTATTCCCTTGGGTTTTTAATATCAATCAATTGGGTTTATAAATATTAATCATGGTAAAAAATGGTCAATCATAGCCAACCATGTTCAACCATGGCCAAATCATATGGATATGGAAATCAACCATGTTCAACCATGGTCCAACGTTGTGTTCTGATAAAGATTGTCTCGATATGAAAATCAATCATGGCCAACCATGGTTAACCACAGTCCAATGTTGCATTGTGACAAGGATTGTCTCGATATGGAAATCAACCCTTGGGGTTTTAGTATTAATCCCTTAGGTTTATTGTTCCTTTGGGCTTATAATATCAATCACTTGGGTTTACTATTCCCCTCTCAACCATGGTCTATTATGATGTCAACCATGGTCAACCATGGTCCAACATCGAATTATTATAGGGATTATCTCAATATCAAAATCAATAATGGTCAATCATGTTTATTTTAATGTTTATAATATTTATCTTAGCATTTATATACGTTGGGTTTATAATATTAGTCTCTTGGGTTTAATATTATTCCCTTGGGTTCATAATCCCTTGGGGTTATAGTATTAATCCCTTCGAGTTATAATATCAATGCATTGGGTTTATAATATTAATCATTTTCAACCATGGTCAAACATAACCAACCATGTTCAACCATGCCCAAACAAGGTTGGATATGGAAATTGATGCAGGAAAAACCGCCTAAAGGCAATTTCCCTGGTTTTCATAATCACCTTACATGAGCCTGTGGGTTATGGCCCACCTATACCAATCAGAAGCATTACATTGGTGTATTTTATCCAAAACCCAACCAATCACCGTACAACGGAATAACACAGAACCTGCTAGCGAATACCTGTTCCACTTGAATGCATAAGACCCTCCAAATGAAATAATTCCGCGTCCATGAACTTCTCGGTTCCACTCAGGATTCTCTGATCGCACATCACATTTCACAATTCTTCCAGGCCAGGGTTCATTTACTCATGAATGATGCGATGCAATATTAATCTAACGGTCGGCATCAGCAGTGATCCAATGGTCTATAGCCATTCAACTAGCACTCGGATTACCAAACGCTCAACCCCCGTAGTTGACTGTGACGTAAGCATTTGAATTTGCGATCAACGACTAAGATCGATTGCTGGCCTTCAACTGCGATTAGGACATCCGTACACTCCTATCCCCCGTTTTCTACTCCTCCGCCATTAATATTCGTTGATCTAAACGATCCAACGACTCCCTCTGCACTTGTTCACTTATGATGGAATTCGCCTTACACTCCTATCCCCCATTTTCTACTCCTCCGCCATTAATATTCGTCGATCTAAACGATCCAACGTCTCCCTCTGCACTTGTTCACTTATGATGGAATTCGCCTTTCCACCTAGATTCACTTTGCCACACTCTGTTTAAACACTCACACACATATATCGATTTAACACTAGATCACCATCGATCCTTATAGTGATCGATGGTCGATCAACAATCTCGTGACACGAAATTTAACTCATAATAAAGAATATATATGTAAATTATACACAGGCATACAGAAATCCACATAACACGTATAACTTATATTATACACAGAATTAGATTACATTCTAAGGCATTTCAGCCTTAGTCACAATTTCTCTATCGATTACATTGAATCCACACTCTTTGTCTATCCAAATGTTTCTTGTCCCTCTCTATCTCTTCTCACACACACAAACTCTTTATAGAGGAATTACAAAGTCGTGGATCATCGCAAATCACGATTTCCTCTCACAAATCGCCTAAATATCTCAACACACATACACGACAGATAATTACATTAAATTAAGTCTTCTCGAGACTTATCAATTCCATCAAATTAGCTTGTTTTCAACATAAATTTGCTCACGGTTTACATGATTGTCCACGTATCCTCCTCCATAGCTTTGACTTTGACTTTTGATTAAGGGTGGTCTAATGCTCCTGCTTCAGAAATCAACCATGGTCTAATGTTGCGTTCTCATAAAGATTTTCTCAATATAAAAATCAATCATGGTCAACCATGGTTAACCATGGTCCAACATCGGATTGTGACAAGGATTGTCTCTAAATGGAAATAAACCATGGTCAACCATGTTTATTTTAGGGTTTATAATATTTATGTTAGAGTTTATATCCCTTGTGTTTATAATTGTTATCCCTTAGGTTTATTATTCCCTTGTGTTTATAATATAAATCCCTTGGGTTTATTAATCATGGTCAACCACGTTTTAGAGAATCAAACATGGTCAACCATGATCAATCTTGGGTTTTTAGTATTAATCCTAATGGATACTTATTCCTTTGGATCAACATGGTGAATCATAGTTAACCATGGTCAAACATGCTCAAATGTCACTTTGTGACAAAGATTGTTTCCATATGAAATTCAACCATGGTGAACCACGATCAACCACAATCCACAATCACATTGTCACAAAGAATTAATATTAGTATGTAAAAATGAATTAAATGAATAGATAATTATTAATTATATCATAATATTCAATATTTTATTGTTATTAGTACCAATATTTGAATTAAAATAAATAGTGTATTAGGTTTAAAGCATAATTAACTTATTTTACTATTGAATTATTCATTTTTTAGTAAATATTATTATTATTTATTAATCAGAAATAGAAATAAAATAAAAATATTGTATAATTTTTTGTCTAAAAACAATAGGTAAAGATTTAATTATTCATTTCAGTAATAGAAATAACGTAATTATTTATTTAAACGTGTTAAAAGGAATTGAGTGATAAGTTATTATTGATTATGTGTTATCGTTATGTTTTAATATATATTTTTAATGCATGTGGGTTGTTTGTCATAGAATAGAAAGTGAAGCCTTATGGGTAATGATGATCAAACCACATTACTAAAATAATTATTGTTATTATTAAATAATTATTCTCATGGAAGAATTATTATTATTAAATACTGTGTATGAGTTAAAATTATTATAATAATATGCATAATAATTATTATATACAAATCATAATAATAATAATATATGAATAAATAGTAATATAATAATAATTATTAATTATTATTATTATTATTATATAAACAGTTATATATTATAAATACGATAATATAAAGTATTATTATTATATTAATAATTAATATATATAAATATAAAACTCGTGTAACCAGGTCGCCATTCCGTCCGTCTATTTAAGAATATGGTTGTTATTATTTATATAGTTATTAATAATCATAAATAATTGGATTTTAAAACAATACACAATATAATTATTAATGTGGTTGATATAATTTTATCGGTATATATCAATCACATTTTATTATTGTATATATGATTCATATACGTCTATCGTTGTATATCAACTACATTGATAAATATGGTTATACTAGTATATAAACATGACACTCATGCTGCTCATAAAAAGCCAAAAAATATTTGAAAAGAATAACATTAGAGAATTCAATATCCTCTAATATATAATACAATATTTATATGATGCAGGAGCATCTAGCTCACCATGACCGGGTGAAGTCTCTGCCAGGGTGGAAGGTTGTTGATTATCTGGATTGTTTATTTTATTTAGTTTATGAGGTTATGAGGTAGGATTTTAATTTGTTTTATTTTTGAGTTGTTATGTTAAGTCAGGATTAAAGGGACAGTTAGAATTATTGTGGTCCAAACAATAATAAAACAGTAATTGAGAAGTAATCTGTCAACTTAGAAGGGAAAAGACAAAACTGTCTAAATAAAATCTTGTAATGTCAACCAAACTGTGGTTATCAACCATATCATGCCTATCCAACTGAAATCCATGAGAGTTTCAATTAACTGTAATAAAAAATGTATAAGAGTAGAAATGTAAGACAAAAGCAAGGTTCAGCAATTTCATATCAGAGAAATAAAAGAAACAGAGACAGATCTTTTTTTTTTTCCAGATATTGTCCCTCTGTATTCATTGCCTATCTCCTGTAACACTGTAATTCCATTTATCGAATTGTAAAGAGTTGTACAAACAAACTGTGAGCGACCACGTGAGGTCGTGACCTTTTGGTGTTCTCGTCTATCAAACAAATCATTTCAAGTTCATACGAATGTCCATCTACAAAGTGAAGGACCAGCGAATGGAGCAACAGCCCGAAGACTGAAAAAATAACAAACGACCGAGAGCAAACAGGAAACAGAGTGCGGAAGAGCAACCCATAGCAGAGGTATTTCACCAAACAAATTTCATAATTTATACAAGTTGAACAGTAATAACAAAACCGTATTTTCCTTATTGCTAACTGAGGCATATACATACATATTATGTTCTTTGATATATTAAAAACAAGTGCTGTGTCCAGAGAGGACAAACCCTAGTCTAGGGTTTGGGAATAGTAACCCCATAACCTTTTCAAACAAACAGTCAACCAGGAATTATAGCCAGACCGAAGTTTAGCCTTCGAAAGGGACGTCAACCACAGACAAAAAGCAACAAACGGCAAACTATCAACCCTACAGAAACCCCAGAATCCAAACAGTACATCAATAGATTGAAGAGCCAGAGCCTACCGGCAGAGGTTCGCCACCTTTGGAAAGTTGAAGCCCGGAGGAACCCACGTACCCAGGTCGAGTCGCAGACTTGTACACACAAATGAGCATTATCAATATGCATACGCGGCAAAAGAACTGGAGTCGAAATCCACACAGAAAAAAAAGGGTTTTCATACCTTACCTGAGCAAGCGGACCAGGGCTCGAGGAGCAGAGTCGTTGCCAAGAAAACCGACAGAGCTGAGACAGAAGGAACATTGTTGGTTAGCGTCAATACTATGAAGAGGCCGATTTGAAATAGGGAAGGGTTCAATACCTGTTCAGGGCTGCAGAAAACCACCAAGTTGCTACCTGAATCCAAGCCGACAAGAGTTGACATCATTTTACGCACAGAGTAGTGACCAGAGACAATGATAATACCAACAAAAATGACCAAACGAAGGTAGAAGCAAAAGAATAATAGTAAGGAGCAGTTACCAGACGGGACCAGACTTCACAAAAAGACCTAAGCAGAACAGCAGGACGAGACAAGAAACCTTACCAGGTGAAAAGGAGTCGAGCGAGCACACCAGAACCAGAACGGTATCGAGCCACCTGAGAAAACCATCAATGAGCTTACAACCAAGTTGGAAAGGCCGATATACACTCACAGACACACCTGGAGAAGAACCAGGGATCGCCATACTCACCAGAGCAGAGACTACATAGGAAAAACCACAAACCCTCGTAGCAACCTCACTGGTGAACAGAACAATCTCGAATGACTGGGAAGCGAAGTGTTTTAGCCAAAGAGCAGGTCGAGGAACCAGGACCGAGGTGAGTAGGTAGAAAATAAATGCAACATTAACTCGTTCCATCACCCAAAACAAATATCAACGACCAACTTGCATGCAATCAACAAAAACATTACCAACAGCTAACACGTCATAAAGTCCAACAAACAAACATAACCTTCGGACACGTGGAAGTGTGGGCCAGTGTGGCTGGGCTACATCATTATATAAATGAAATGAAAACAAATTATTAATATTTAAATGATTAAGAGGAGAGGCACATGGAAGTATGCAGGCATAAGCCATTTAAATTGACAAACCCCAACTAGGAAAGCATGGTTGCATGACACTGGGTAAGTATGCAAGGCACGAGCTATGAAGGCACACTAAAATGTTTCGAATTAAGAAAGGTTCTAACAAAGATACTCCTAATTCATTATAATATAAATTTATATAAATAAACTCGAACATAATTAGTGAGTAATTCATTATAATATAAATTTATATAAATAAACTGGAACATAATCATAATAAGGTTTAATTCGGCAAAGGAAAAGTTAGCCAAGTTTATTTCAATAAATGTTAATTATAAACAATTTTATAACAAAAGTTGGGAGCAAAGACCTAAAATAGCGTTCAAAGGAAGGCACGTCATCCTGAAATGTGGTGAACATACAAGATTGAACCATTGGAGGAAATAAAATGATTACTAGTAAATTAATAAATTACTAGTAAATTAATGATTAATAAATTAATAAAGGTAAAATAAATTACCAGTAGTAATTACACGAAACTCATTATTTTAATAGTTAGTTTAATACATGTTTATGTAAATTATTATAATGAATTTATTTACAGATGGGGGAATGCCATTGCTGGACTAGGTAATCCTAGTGCGGACCAAGTATCATTTTAGGGGAAATATATGGATCTAAGGTATTATATCATTTATCGCGTGTCAGTAATATGTTTGTGATGATGTGATAAAATTGATTAAATTTCCAAAGCATTTTAATTTGATGCCTTAGACTCAAAATTTGATGAAATCTATATTGTTGGAAAGCTTTTAATGAATAGAAGATGACTAGCATTAGAAACACAATTTGAGTTGATTGAAAGAAGTAAAAATTCTATGACTTTCATCTCCTCAAGGTGACCTAGGTGGTTGGATGTGTTATAGAATGATATTAGAATAGTGGTTCAACACAATAGTTGGAAGGGCTAGGAAATAGACCATTGAGATTTTTATTTCAAAATATGAAGTTATGACAAAATAGTGGATATAATTATGAGAGTTGGAGAAAGAATAAGTAATGGGTGCGCTTGATGTTTTTATAGTGACAAGTTACAACCACAATGGTGGCTTGGTTGAAGGGTAAAGCTAGTGTGGTTAGGTTCATTGGATGTTATGTTCATAATAAATTTTACCTTGATGAATTAAGGACATAGGAATGACTACTCCTAAGGAGCTAATTTCTAAGGATTGGCTCAAATACTTAGAAGGATAGATATCCTATTGAAGGGTAAGCCTTGTCCGTGATTTTACTTAAATAATTGAAGTCTAGATTTGAAGGTGCCATCCCTAGAGTTTGGAATGGTTGATGAGGATGTACAATAAAACTAATGGGAATGGCTGCAACATCTATAAGGAATGTGAAATCATGAGAATAAAAGAATTTCTCATGTTTATGAGTCATTGACGAGTGAACAAGATGGGTTTTGGAGCTAGACATAGAGCTTGTTGATATGTTTTGGAAGCAATAACACTACTTGGATTTAACCTTAGAAGAATCTTATGTCACTTAATATAGAGAAATTTTGTAGAAGAGTGTCCCTTTTAAAAGGGTGAGTCACACTTTGAAGGATATGCCTTGAGGAAGGCTTTGTAAAGGAGTCTGAACTCCTGATGATAGATGATGAGCTTAAATCAACATGGAAGAATAAAATGGTTGAAAGTGTGTAAAGGATACGCGCACACGCCCATTTCACTATGTATGTATGAGTGTAGTTATTTGTATGAAGTCAATACTAAATGTAACTTTTGAAGAAAATGTTGGAATATGCTGCTGAAATGTAAGAGTTAAATGTGGATCTCATTGATATGTTTATAAGTTTAGCTCAGAGAGAAAGCATTATGACTAATTGAATTCCAAGTAAAGATGGTTTTTCCCAATGATCTTACGTGGAGGATTGGAAGTTTAGTGAATGGTAAAATCCTGATTGGCTGATGTTGGATATACTGGGAATGAAAAGTGTCCCTATGCATTATGTGTAATTTAAAAAGCCCGTGTTAGAAGGCATTAATTCTAGCCCCAAAATAGGCTTCTTGGATGGCTAAGGAATCATTCCTTGGAGTGAAATGATGAAAGGAGGCTATAATAACATAGCTAATGGGATGTACCTATGACATTTGTAAGGATTATATTTTCACAAGAAGAGGAAATCCTTTATGCTTAAGAATCCTAATAAATAAATAATGAATTAAATTTCCTAGAAAGGGATGTGCATATAGGTTTACTAGCTTAAATTGATGAAGAAATATGTATGGATAAACTAAATTAAGGAGAAAAGTGTAACAACCTAAAATTAAAATTTACAACTAATTATATCAATTTATGCAATTAAGAATCAACACACAATTATTCAACTAATTAGCATAGAATTTCGTAAAACAGGAGCAAAGATGATTTACTTGTAGCGATAATATTCCTCGTGATTTCGGAGTTGAACATTATTGAATCCCGCTAACCGCAAAAAAAGTTTTGGGGATGACTCTCCACCCAACTGCAGACTCAGCTGCACATAATATTTCTACAGTTGGCCACCTTCGAGCCCTCAATCAACATACTACTGCAAAGGAATCCTTTGTCTCATAAGACTTTTCTCCCAAGAAAATGGATGACAGAATGATGAATCTCATCTTCCTCATCGTTTATTAAATAAATCAAATAATGGAAATGGGTCTGCGATCGCACATTCTATGTGTCAACTTGCAACTTTTATTTCTTTATTTTAAGTTTTACTTAATTTAATATTTCTCTTAATTTAACTCTTTCTTATTTTATTTTATTCATTTTTCCTTTTTGTTAACTTTAGTTATTTTTAACTATTTTTTATAGTTTACTTTTATATATTTATTTAGAACTCCAGTTTATTATTTACTATTTTATTTATTATTATTATTATTATATTCTCTTCATTATTTATTATTTATTTACTATTATTATATTTTCTTTACTATTTATTATTTATTTACTATTATTTACCATTATTATCTTTTGTTTATTGTTTATTATTTATTTACATATATTTTAATATTATTTTATTTATTATTATTAATTAAGGGACATTACATACTCCCCCTCTTTATGGAACTTCGTCCCGAAGTTAAGTTTAATAATTTAACATTTTATTTTACTTAGTTATTTATTACTTCATATTTGCCCCACACCCTCTGCTGAACTAGTATAACCAACAGACATCGAAAGTTTCCACAACACTAGAGAAATCCCAAGGAATCTCTGTCCTTTTTCCCACTTTTGAAACGAGGCATAAGCCTCATCGGTATGTACTGTAGCCCAAGGTTGACCCTAAGGCTCGCACCCGACTCATACTTCATCTTCCCTAAGGCAGGCATCCAATGCAGTACTCCATGTAATACTACTTTAGGCATCTTGAAAGGCTAACTGACTCCCTCCACACTCACTAAGGTGCACAACCGTAGGCATCAAAGTCCTTACAACCCCCACCAAACTTCAACATCCCAATCCAATATCAGGAACTTGGCCTACAATATCAAGCACTTGGCCTCCTCAAGATGGTCCCATAGCCCCTCAAGAGCTACCCATCAAGAGCTATACAAGACAAAGGAACCACTTGCATATGTAGTGTTGATTGAGTTTTTCCCCTGCCCATATGGTGTTACATATTATCCCTCACACGTATGGGCTCTCATGAGATCATCAAATAAACGGCCCTCTTGGCCCATTTGTGGATTTCTTGTCAATCACCATATCTCAACATACATTCAATGCATTAGCTATAACATCATAGTATCATAGAAAATAATCCACATGAAAAGTCTTTCATGTCATTATGAGAACACAACATCATTGTTATCACAAAATTATGCATGTGATAAATCTACATACAATTACCACATGCTTCACATCATAATATTCTCCTAAGTTATAACATCAACATATTAACATCAAAGACATATCATCACATAATAAATGAACCACATGTCAATATACCTCATATCATAACATCATAATCCATAATATGCATCTCATATTCATCATGAGCATACAACATCATTATCGTAACAACTATATAAATAAGAACTGCATGCACATCATTATCCTCATACCATCATATCATGAAACTTCATCCCAACATTATACTCAACAACCCTATTTTGACATAATAGTTAATTAAAACCATAAATGAAATCATAGTGCATGATTTAGATGTATCAATAAAATTTAAATAATAAGTGCAAATCAATCCAATACCCCTATATTAGTTTATTCTCACTCTTTTTTCAATTTGTACTTAATCCTTCTCAAGGTATCATTAAATGATTTTTAACCACATTCCTTTTTACACTTTATGCTAGGTGATTGCTCATTAGTATACATCATCTATTTCCTTTTCCAAAAGGTAGAAAATTCTGATCCTTAAACTTTTCCTCAGTCTATCACATGTCACCCTTACTAAGTTGCGAGTGTTTTTAGTTTACAATTCCATATCTTGTCACCTTAAAATTATATAGGTTATCACTATGACCCTCCAAGTCAATTCCTAATCATCATTCATGTTGCTCAATCCACTTAGTGCATATCCTTAAGAGAGATTCCCATTAAGAGAGAGACATTCTTTCACTGTCATTACATTAGTCAGTCATAGGCTTTATTACTAAGTATACGCTCCAGGGAAGTGATCTAAGCCTTAATTGACTTCTTTAATCTAAGAATTTCCATATAAATGTTGTTCAATGGGGCACCTCCCTTAACTATCAATAATAATTGAGTAAGTAAGATATTATTTTGTGTATGCTAAGGTGCTTCCTCTTTTCCTCATCACGTCTTCTTGTTACCATGCTCTGGGTGTTGACTTGGTCTAGTTACAACATACTTCTATGGCTCCTTAAAATGACCACCATTAACTTCATTACCTATATTATGACTATTAAAAAATATTTCATCAATTTTAGGATAAGCTATTACATCTTGTTGATTTCATAATCTTTTTATTTTTATTTTTATGTTACAAATCGAAATCTCATATTTCTTCTGTGAACATCCATTCAACTTTCCTTAAACCCGTGATCTTGGGTGAAGTATTTATTTATCATTCTTTTGTGTTCATCTCATCCTTATTACTTATCAACAGGTTCATCATTTTCCCTTCCTTGATAAGGTAAACTTATCCAAATATCACTACTAACATTATGAACTAACCCTCGAAAATTCTCCTTCATTTCTTAACATTGTTGTCTCTTTATGCTTGCATTTTGTCATTTCATTCTAATAATAAGTGTATTGTCCTTCCATGTTGGTGCCATACTATCTTAAAGTATATTGCTTCCAATTTAACTTCTTTTGACATGTACTTTCAAAGAGTTATATTATTATTCTCTCAACTGGATCAAATTATAATTTCTCCATATCTTGCATGAATAGTTAGTGTCTTCATTACTTCTTTAGGTTATCTCAACTTGTTTAGCATATTACATGATTTATTACTACTTCATATCCAATGGCCTCTTATTCATATCATGGTCAAGCCCCTAACTTTATACTATATATGACACCTTTTTGTGTGTATCATGTACTCATCAATGTAGGTCAACAAAATTGGGTTAACTCCTTAATTTGATTCTAAGTTCCAACATGCTATAAGAGATGTGCCACAAGGTGTCATAATTCCACTTAAACTAATTATAAGTTACTTTACTTCTTTCTGTCACTTGATAACATATGTTGAGTTTTGAATTTTTGTGTCCAACTAAAAAGCCATAGGATTTGCTATTGAATATAGAAACTATTATTGTTCCCCTCTTCAAGAAATGATCATAAGAACAAGGTCGACCAATAAGTTATTCATTTTTCCAACATTCACCATGAATCCATCTTATATGTTTTCAATCATTCACATCATATCTAAATCAGTAAGTCATATCATTATCACTAATCCACTTGGGTAAATGCATTGATATCCGTTTAATATTCGACCTTTTATTTTTTGTAAATTAACTCTGAAAAGTAGTAGTTCAACAACACAATACCCTCCAAATCATACTATGAGATCTCCATTTGTAGATTAAAGTTGGGTTTCTCTGCTAGTTCAAGGAGCCATTGGGTAAGCCTTATTCATTTTGTAAATTACCTCTTGATTTTAACTCTCTTGATTTGTAAATTACCTCTTGATTTAAGTCTTTCTTAATATTAGCATTTGCTAACACTCCAAATATATTGTCATTTGATCCTTTGCACTCTTTTTCCATGTTACAATTATTTAGTTATACATATATGCCCTATTCCCATAAAAAAATCCTAAACCTTAAAATAATTATTATATACATAGATTTTCCATAACAAAATAATGAAACATTTAACCGCTTCGAATATATATATTTTTAAATATAACTTTGTAACATATATTTTATTATTCTTCCTTTTAATTTTTTTTTTGACATTTTTTCATTATTATTATAAAAAGAACATATTATTACAGGAGTGCAACCATTGTCAGTTATCGGCATTTATTAGGTTTGACATTTCCGGTTTTATTAGGTGCATTGGTGGAGTTGCATGTGTATGGTTTAGATCGCAGTGTCCCTATGGGCTCCAACCACTTGTTATTTCTGGCACTCAATCATTATTCCACCGGCTGTTGCAAAAATTGAATTTTTGAAACATAAATTATATGTTTTAAATTTGTCAAAATGAAATTATATATTGCTTTTTTAATGTCTAAACTTTACATGACTATACTATACTTAAGTGGCCAGTTTTTCAAATATGTAACATTGAAATTATATATTGTTCTATGTGTTTTATTTTTTATTTTTATATTATATAAAGGTGAAAGATTAAAAAGCATATTAGTCTGATGTTCATTTTTTTTTAAAACCATAATAATTAAATATTAAAAAAATTGTAATATTGTATGAACGATGCTCTTTCCACGGATGAACCTCTTTTATAAGAAGAAATTACATATTTATTGTATCTTCTATGGGAATATGGTTCACGTTATTAAGTACATAATTTTTTTTTCCAAAATTTAAATTCTAAGTATAATTAAAATTTAATTAATATAATGAGATGGGTTAAAGGAATTAATCTTATTTCGGGAAAAGTTTTTTATAACATATGGGTTTAATATTTTTTTTTGAGTTATGAAAAGAAGATTAACAAATAATATAATCAATAATGTTATTGGAAAAGAAGATTAACAAATAACATAATTGTTGAAAATAACAACAAGAAATGCTAAATATAGAAGTGCTAAATTTAGTACTGCTATAAATAGCATTTCAGGATACTTTCTTATTTTAGTTAGTCCCTGAACTAAAATAGAGAAGTAAAAATTAGAATTTGATCTTAGCAACTGTTTGTAAAATAATTAATTAATTCACCATGAGTTAATTAGTTGTCGAAAATCAAACATGAAGTTTATGTGAGAACATGCAACAGTTTCTCCATTGATTGAGGAATTGATCCATCTGTTAAAGACATAAGGATGAGTTGTAATTAGTTGGCTCAATTAATTGAGTCAAGTCCAGTTAGATTAATTCAAACAATTTGTTGAATTAATTGTGAGTTCAGTTAGTTAATGCATGCATGCATTTAACTGCTGCACTTCAGATAACTGAATATTCTCTCATAAATAACTCATGCATGTTAGTTCAAACAGAGATCCAGTTGAGATCAGATGGAGGGACAGTGTACTATCAGTTGCAGGAATATTCCATTGTGAATATCTCTTGCATGCAGAAGGAATTCTTACCTTGAGGATTGCGCAGTTACTTCTTTAGTTTTTGTGAGTGTGATGAGGTCAATTCACACATGTGGCATCACTTGACCCTAAGAAAAACTGCGCAAGGAAATAGGAGGCTTGGAGGGCTGAGGAAAGGCATATCTCTTGTCTACTCAGTCTGTGAGCTGTATTGTTTGATTGCAGAGAGAGCAAGATAACTTGAGAGCTGATTCTTTTTTAAATTTGAACATATTTCCACTTGCATGATAATACAGAGATTGAGGTTTTAGGCTGGGGCTTTCCCCGGGCTATTTCTTCTATGTTATGTGTGACTAATTTCTCATTTCTCAGTTATATGTGTTCTCATTGATCTTGCTCAATTCGATTAAGCTTCCGCAAAGTTTGTTGTAGAAGTAGATCTTGTGTTTTTCTTTAGTATATTGCATAATCTATTGATCTATAATGGGAATTTCTACATGGTATTGGAGCAAACATGATCAAAGCGAAGAACAATATACAAGAAGGGAGAAGTTCGAAGGTTGAAGTTCCTGAATATAGATATCGAGTTCTTATCACATCTCAATTTCACCAATGGCGTTTAATGGTTTAAGACTCGAGTATTCCCTTAATGGCAGCTCGAATTATATAGCCTGGAAGGATCACATGGAAGAAGTCTTAGAGGATAATGGTCTAAAGGAATTCATTGATCAAGAAGTCCCCAAGCCGATTGATGCTATTGAATTGGCGGAATGGAAGAAATGTGTGGCTAAAGTAAGGAGAATCCTCTTGGAGGGAGTTCGAGACCACATTGTCTTGAGCCTCCATGGGAAGGAGACGTCGTTTTCGATGTGGAAAACATTGAAAGATCTATATCAGAATAATAGTGATCAGAGGAAGCTGGTGCTAAAAGACAAGCTTCAGAAAATCAAGTGTGAAAAGGGCGACACGGTCTCTACATATTTGAACAAGCTCACCACCTGCAGGGATGAGCTTGGAAGTGTAGGGATCATGACCGCTGATGATGAAATGGTGAGTCTTGCACTCCTTGGTCTTCCTAAGACCTGACATAGCTACCAAGACTTAGTTAATGGAAGAGAAAAACTGCCAGATTGGGAACGACTTTGGTAAGATCTAATGTAGGAGGAGATAAGAAGAAGCACCAGAGATGGATCCTCATCAAAGCAAGATGATGAAGAAAATCTAGCCTTAGCGAGTAAGGTGAGGAAAGGGAAAGGGAAGGTGTCCCATCCCAAATCCGGTTCTTCCCATGGTGGGAAGAAGTTTGACCAATTGAAAGTGTGATGCTTTCATTGTCATGAAGTGGGCCATTATGCTACGAATTGTCCACAGAAGAAATCCAAGAAGGGTTCCTCGAAGGGAGCTAATGGTGAGGCACTGGCCTCATAGTTTGAGTTGGATTTCTCGCTTATCACATGCATGGTTTCATCCATGGTGGGATGTGTGTGGTACTTGGATAGTGGAGCTTCATTCCACATGCCAGGTGACAAGAATCTTTTCAGTACTTGGAGGACAAGGACCTCCAGATGCGGATCGAGATGGGCGATGATGGAAAGTATCGTGTTTCAGTTGAAGGTACGGTTGTGTTTCAGAGGGAGCATGGAGCTCCCCTCACCCTGACTGATGTAAAGTATGCATCAGGTCTGAAGAAGAATCTTGTGTCCGTTGCTATGCTAGAAGATAAAGGCTATGACGTAGTCTTTAGTAAAGGAAAGGTATTCCTGAGGCATATCGGCACTGGACAGACCAAGCGAATCAGGGTTCGAGTAAAGAATATCTACAAGCTTGAGGTAGACGACTGTGTTGCATTGAGTTCCAAAGCTGAGATGGTGCAAAGCCAAGATGTTGGTGAGCTATGGCATAGAATACTGGGCCACTTGCACCATGGAGCCCTAAAGATCATGCAGCAGATTTCTATAAGACTTCCCAAGGGAAAAATGGAGTAGACGAATACATGCAAAGGTTGTACCTTGGGTAAGGATGTGAAATATTCATTTCCGGATCGAGACAGTAGAGCTGGAGCAATCCTGGAGTGAGTTCACTCAGATGTTTGTGGACCCTTCTCTTCAGCCTCCACCGCTAAACAAAGGTACTATGTTATTTTTATTAATGATTTTTCTCGTAGATGCTGGATCTACTTTATGCAAAATAAGGATTAGACATTCTTAATGTTTTGTGAGTTTAAAGCCCTGGCAGGGAAAGAATCTGGAAAGAAAATAAAAGCCTTGCGTAGCAACAATGGTGGAGAGTATGTCTCCCAACAGTTTAAAGACTTTTGTGCTGCAGAAGGAATTAAATGGGAATTGATGACACCCCATAACCCACAACAGAATGGGGTGGCCGAAAGGAAGAACAGATCGATTGTGGGAGCAGCTCGAGCAATGTTGCATGACCAAAGCCTACCACTACATTTGTGGGTTGAGGCATGCAATACAATAGTATACTTGCAGAACAGAAGCCCGCATCGTATACTGGGAATGAAGACACCTATGGAGGCCTTTTCCGGGAAGAGACCATATGTGAGTCACTTCAGGATCTTTGGATCATCGGTTTATTGCCATGTGACCAAAGATGCCCGGAAGAAGCTAGATCCAACAACTGAGTTGGGGATAATTGTGGGGTACACTGATACACCCCACGAATATCAGGTGTTCTTGCCTACAAGTCATAGGACAGTGGTATGCAAAGATCTGAAGTTCGGCAAGCAGAAAGCCATGCGAGTATCACTTGAGAGGGAGCTCAAGTTGCATGCAGAGGAGGAACTTTTAGTTCCTAAGGAGGAGGAGCCTCAGACTGATGCGGAG
>APFE031087967.1:0-20524 GCA_000404065.3 Pinus taeda | reverse complement strand
GAGGGAGGTCTTGTTCAGCGTCTAGACCCAAACACCAACCAAGTAGGGGTTGAGTGAGGTCTTGGCCCAGAGTGCTCACCAGGAAGGGTGAGTGAGTGCTTGCTAGTTGAGGGTCTTAGCATTTTAGCCTAGGTAGTGGCCATACGATTCGAGGACCGATCACTCTAGAGTGAGTCCTGATATGCTGATGACATTGTCATGGGCTTGGTAACAAACCGATTATGGCCGCTAGCAGAGATGTTAATGATAGATGATGATGCTCGTAATAATGGATAACCTTTTTCTTTAGAGAAATTTGTTCAATTTGAGAACATCTATGACAGTGATTATGAATACCTCCCTAGTTAAGAGGGAGTGTTGAATTTGTAACTATGGTTGGTCTTCATAATGTACTTTCGGTCACTTGATGTAATGATATTTATCATTGTAAAACATATTTATAAATGTTTGAGTCAAAGGAAAATTTATTGAGTCAAATTCCCATTACGACTTTTAAAATATGTAAATTTGAATTTTTAAAATGAAATTTTTGGCTCAAATAGTGACAATTCAGCTTCCCTCCAAGTGAAGTCGACCCTGGCCAAGAGACACACCCATTAACCCTAGACAAACCACTATATAAAGGTAGCTCGAGCTCCTCATTTGGGCAAATTTGCATTGCTATCTCAAGACAGTTTCTAGGCAAGTGAGCAAAGGACAAGAAGGACAAACTAAGACGAAAAAGTGTTGATTTGGAGTAGCAACGTATGTGCTCTAGCCACACATGAGATCTCCAAGACCCAGGAATGGTTTGGGGAAATTCCACCCAGTTATAGAGATATTAAAATAATTGATATTTTTAATGGGGTTCTTGAGTCTAAACTTAGGAAAATTAAAATATTAATGGGTATTAAAATAAAACTAGGTGAGAATGTTCTAAATGACATGGATCAAGCCAAATCTAATCTTAGTCGTTGATTAGGGACTTAATCTCGTCCGTTGAAGACTCAATAGGAAAAGTATAAGAGGAGGCTTGAGGGTCAGTTGGAAATACACCAAGATTGATCAGTCAGTTCGATTTTGGAGCAGGGTTTGCTAAGAGAAATCGAACAAGTGATCTGAGTTGCAGCGAAGGGCAGTGAGTACATAGCAGAGAGGCAGAGATAGTGCCAGAGAGCCAACGCAGTGATTGAGGAGGCTACGCAGAGCCAACATGAGCCATGCAGAGGCAGCCAGAGATTGGGCAAAGGCTAAGGGGCCTACGTGGGTGACGAAGAAGGCCATAGAATTGACCCAGAGAGGCAGAGGGCTGACGTAAAGGGCTCTAGAGGCTAGCAAGGCTGACACAAAGCCTTGGAGAAGCGTTGGAAGGATTTTCGTGGGGCAAACTAGTGCTGAGAAGCTAAATATCTGCTTCGGAGAAGAGGTATTACTATCGTGTAGAAATCTCTGTTGGGTGAGCCAGTTTGGCACCCTAGTTGTACTCAAAAAGTTGCTTAATAATAAAACCCTCAAAACTGCTGCATCGGTTTTTCCCGCATTGGGTTTTTCCAGGGACGATTGTCCAAAAATGACGATGTCCCTTGTGTGTTTGTCTATTATTTTAGTTGATGGTTTGTATATGAGTTGAGACAGCATTTGTGTTTATTTTCAGTATTTATATGGTTAAATAACTTGTTAAGGAATAAACAAGTACGTGAAATAAACAAGATAATGCAGTAGGAATTTCTAACGTGTCATACTTAGAAATTTCAACAAGAAGAATGTTAAATTTTCTCTCTCCTCTCTCTCTAGCCACTCACGCGTGTGAAGGAATCCCTCTCTCTCTGATGCACAGTTTCTAGGGCAATTGCTGCAGGGCAGCAAAATTTTCTGGGTTACTGGGGCAACTGTTGTAGGACTTGACTTGGAGGAGAAGACCAGGTTTGACCATAGGTCTAGGTGTGTCATTGAACAAGAAGAATTTCTCTATTGGAATGGTTGTTGGGTTTTCCCCATAGTGGGTTTTCCTAGAGTAGATCTCGTCTCTCTTTTGTGCATTGTGATCTCCATTGTTTTACAATTTTTTATTGTTGAATTTCTAAAGTATAATTGTTGAATGATATATGGGAATAAGTTAAAAGAAGATCTACATCAAACGTGATTATTAGAATTTCAGAAATATTGTGTTAACCCTAATTGCACTAGAAAATCAACAGAGAGAAGCGATGGTGGTGTCCAAATCTATGCCTCCCAACATTGTGCTTTGATCTAGTGGAAAGATAGAGCTTATCAGTCAAGACCTTGTTATGTTTAATTATGTTGGTTATAATGATGATGATAGTTATCAATTTGAACTCTTCTTATGAGAATATTTCAATTTGAGAGGATCTTGGTATCCTGTTGTGTCATTATCAATACCTCACTACTTAAGAGGGGGTGTTGGAAATGTAACTAGGTTCAGTCTTCATAATTATCATTGTACTTGTATCAATATGTACTTCATGTAAAAGCAAAAACAAGAAAAAGAATTTATTATTATTATTATTATTTTCATTAGCCAAAGCACGTTCTTCATGCTTGTAGGTTTATTTGAGTCAAGAAAATTTGTCATGAGTCAAACAAATGTACTTGAGTCAAAGTTCTGTTTGGAGTTGTTATATGTGTTGACCACTCTATGTCAACTACCCTATAGCAGTACACATTTTCCAAAGGAATTCCATCACGTTCGAGCAGCCAAATATATTGGATTCATCATCATTAGTTGTCAGTTTAGATTTGTAAGCCCAAATTTTGCAAGTATATTGTAAATGATGCTAGTACGACTGTTTTATTATGTAACGGTCGAGGTAAGCCTATGATTTTAACGACGAATTTCATCATAGGAGGTTTTTCATCTCACTGATTCATCTATGTTCCTAAACACGGATGATCGGCGGAGTTTTTCCCTCCAACCTCACCCCCGAAACTAGGGTGGAATTTATCGTCAAGGTTTTAGGTGAGTCCTAGTGTTTTAGTCGAGTTTTTTGTAAAAGTGATTTGGGAATAATTTAAATTATTTGGCTAAATTATTTTATTGCAAATCACTTGGTCTACTAGATCATGTTGAGTCACAGAATTGGGTAATAAATTGAGGGTCTATAACGAACGGGTGTTCCCCCTTTGAGGGTTAAAATGTAATTATCTTGTGTAAAAAATATTTTAGTGCACCGTCCCTCATATTTAGACACAATGGCTAAAATATTAGAGTGGAAAAATTATTAATCCGCTCAAGCATCAATTAATTAAACTTTCTGGTAAAAAAAAAAATTAAAATCCTAAGCCTGAAATTTAATTAACTAAATTCAAAATTAAAATCCTTGAGAATTAATTCAAGTGGGAAAATTCGAGGGTCTTAAAAAATTATTTTTTGGAGGTCCCCCAAGAGAATATTGGAAATTTCAAGAAAAATGGACCCTTGGGCCTTGGTGGTTAAGTCAAAGTCATTTTTTTGAGGAAATTAGCTCAAAATAATTATTTTTGAGCTAATAAAAAATGGGTTACATAAGAAATTTGAAAATTCCTCAAAAAATAAGGATTTTCAACAATGGAGATTAAAAGATGATCAAACATGTATCAACGATCGAAATTATTTTGACGGGGATGAAGCCAACTACCCGTTGTTTTCCACTTGGAGGATTTATCTATAAATTATAAGCCATTTGCTTCTCAAGTTATAAAAAAAATTTGTAAAAAGGCTCTAAGTCAAGCTCTGCTAGTTGTAATACTTTTTTATCAATAAAGCAAAAGACTTTGGGGTTTATTCATAGTGGTATTCCTCTTCTGCGTCTTGTGGGAAACTTTTTGGATCATGTTCTTAATGCTCCATTGAATAATATTTTATAAGGTATTATTTATTTAACCAATTGATAGGATTAACTATTTGCACAAGTATCTTGCATTAGTTACTGGGTTTAGATAATCATTCTAACTTGATTGATCTAGCAGGTAGCTCTAGATCTTGAGGGTTATGGTGTCTATCTAGCCCCTATCGATCTAATAACTTGATCTTAAGTGTGTAAAGACTCCAGGGATTAAGATCTTAGGCGTGAGGGGAAGTCTTTGGTTGGACCAGCCAACTCCCAGGACAAGAAAGCTTAAGAGCCCACTTTGTAAAATTTCAAGGCTTATATAATGATTGGTTTTTGCAGAGATTTTGGTCATTGCTCACCCATTTAAATTATTTCACTCATCTATTGTGCATTTAACGAATAGATCTGCTTATAAGAGCCATAAATCATTGTGAATATTGTAAAACAAAATCGTGTAAATAATTTTATTTTCTAACCCTTGTTTGCCGCTGGGGTTTTGGGATTTATTTTAAATTTTTTGTATATATTGGGGTTTTTGGGCTCTCGTAATTTTATTTTTTGCAGTTGAACTTCAAGCTAGATTTGAAGATTTTTGAGGGGTTTCAAGGGTTTCAGACCATGAAATTTTTTAGAGGGTTTCTAACTTTCTAGAGGTAGATTTAGGACTAGGAAGGCAAGATCCATCTTTCCTCCAAGCTCAATGCTCAAGCCCAAGGAGAAAACATCAACCTTCAAGGGAGTTCTTTGCAGAGAAATTTCAAGATCCGAAGCATTTTTGTGAATTTTGTGAGGGTTTCAAGAAATTCTGGGGCCTCTAGGCCCAACATGGCTATTCCTCTGCCCTGGCTGTGACCTATCTTTCCTAACCGCAGGCTGTTTTTGGCCTCCTTCTCTGCCATCAGCCTTCTTCAAGCCTGGCCGCTGTCCCTTCTTCCTTGCTACCCCTCCTTCCTGCCTTTTCTCCCTTCCTGCCCTCTGTCCTCAACGCAGCCCTATATCCTCACCTCCTTGCCTGCCGCAGCCTCAATTGCCCTCCTCCTGCTCTGTCCCTGCCTTCCGCTGCCCTAATTAGCTCTGCTGCGCGCCCTACAAGACCTCTTGTCCACTGTCACCAGGCTTCAAGGGCCTCCAGCCCCCTGCCGTTGCCTCATTCCCTTAGCCACAGGCTTTCAAGGGCTCAAACCCTTCTCGGCCAGACTCCAAACCTCCTTCATGGGCTCCTCTTCCACTGTTGTACCCTTCTTCCCCTCACAGCAACCCTTCTTGGGCCTCCTGAGTCCTCCCATAATGCAAGACTCATTTGGTCATGGGGTCCCTCATTTTGACTTCCCTCCCTTCATTTGTTTCTGTGGATATTGTTAAGTATTCTGAAGCTAACATTGAGTGTGTGTTACAGAGACTTGGAGTTAAATTTCTGTGTTCCATGTGGTTTGGTCATTTGAGGAAGTGTGATCAAATTTCCTAGTGATGTCTAGGGTCTACGGCCTATTGGTTCGCACTTTCTAACACTTAACCTTCTCACTGTTTTGTTAGACTTAATCAATCTTTCGTAACAGTGGCAAAAACTTTTTCATGAAATTGGCACAAAGTTAACAAATATCTTAACATACAAATCAATCACTTGCATACCAGGGTAATCATTTGTTTAGCAATTTTGGTGAATGTTCACTGTTTAAAGGAAGCATCTAAAGTCTGATTTGCTTGCTGCTTTGAATATCCTCATCTTAAGTGAAAGAAACAAGAAAGTTCTGGGCTTGTTTGGCATTAATTACCTTACTGTGGTCATAATTTGCTCACTGCTGTTATAAAATTTTACTTTGCTCACGGTAATTGGAATACAAGTCATATAAAGATTCTTGGCATGTGAATAATCTTCTTTTAGCTTACTGCTGTCTAAAAAGGCTCTAATAATTTCACACATTATTTATGCTAAAGTCTGAAATCATAACAATGATATTATAAGAGAGCTTATTCCATTCTTCAGTTAGATTTAGTAGTGAGTTGCTTTGTTTCTTTGGCATCACATATTATATCCAAGGGAACTCTGAAAAGAACATAAATAGTTTCTGCTGTCATAAAAGAGCTTACTGCTGTCCAAAAAAGTTCTCTTGCTCATTTGATATCATCGGAACATAAAGTGAGAATTAGATTCTTGATATCGTTTGATGCTCTATTGTGACAAGGTTGCTAATACTATTGGATCTGACATTTTGTTTTTGTGACTTCTCTAATCTCTAGAGATCTATGTTGATTCACTCTCATAAGCACTTAAACCACAAGCCTAAGATCTTATACTTGGTTGAATAGTAAAAATTGTTATTGGTATTAAAAAGCTAAGTATTTAACATCTAATTGGCATTGTGAGAATCTCTTGTTGAGCAAAGAACTTAGTAGCCAAGAGACTTGCTAAATCTAATTGGATATCTCATTAAGTAATTGGCATTATATTGGCTAATTGTTCCAAGTAGATAAGTGTTCTAATTGTCATTAGACTTGTGATTGATATCTATTGTGAATCTTTGGCATACAGGTGATCTTTCTCTAAGAACATATTGTAATTATCAAATTGAGCAGGTTTCATTTTGGTTATCTATTATATCTTGTTGGCACTTTCAAAGTTGGCACACATTCTTGTTGATGAGATTGTCTTTTACTTACCCTTATTAAGTACTCATGGGCATAGCTCACATAATAACTCAGTGCTTAAAGAAATCTTAAACAATCTCCCATCAAGATCACTCATGAACCTTGCATTGCATCTTAAGTTTAATTGCATTAATAACTTACCTCCAAGCATAAGCTTGGTTGTTAGACTTCTAGGGACACCCTTCTCATCTAGCTCGAGTAGCTTACCAACTCTTCGATGGTTAACACGGTGACCTTGCAATCGTCAGAGCCACGGTCTCTGCAGCGCCGGTGGCATCAGGTGATAGGAGCCTAACAATATGTATCGTTAATCGATCCCTTTCTTGCTCCCTGTCGGCATCCTTCCCACACCCTACCTTGGACCCTAGAGTCAAAACAATTAACGGAATGTCATACTTAGATTAGGCATTTAATTAAAAATAACCAAGATCCTTGCATCACACCTAGGTCTTATGATTTGCATTTCATATAGGTTAGTGAAGCATCCAAGCAACAGTTGTCCATCTAGTTACTTGGTCTTAATCCAATAAGCAAGAGTTTTGACTCCATAAGGCACTGGTCTCAAATATAAATTTAATCTAATCCTTCAAATCTTGCTAAATTTAACCAGGTAGCTAGGCCACTCAATTGTGTCTCTCGGACTCGTTGGTTCCCAACTTGTCCTTCACCATCTCACTTCCATAGGGTTCACCCCCTATAGCCTGTTGTTGGGAGACAGCTAGAACGGAGAAGTTGGGGATCAAGGTGACAACCCCGACCTGAGTCATTGTCGCAGTGCCGATACAATTTGAACAACAACAGTATGAAAAAGAAGAATTATTTATTTTGAGTCAAAAAGAGTCAATTTTTCATCCACAGACCAAGTCGGCTCACCTGGATAAGTTTGCCTAGAAAGGCACATATTCGACCTCCTGGACAACTATTAATACAGTGCAATTCGACCTAATTTGAACACCAATTCATCATCATCGATTTTTTTGCCAAGAGAAGAATAAAGAACAGTGAAAGTCCAGGAAGAAAGAGAAAAATTCAAAGGAGAAAGAGCGAAGGTCAAAGGAAAGAGAAAACCATAACTTTCTATCATATTTTGTTCACACATGCGAAATTGCAGAGCAACAATAGGGCCGAAACTTCAAAACTACTGCATGTCTGAAAAATTCAAAGTTTGATCAAATTTTTAGAGCGTTGACTTTGTTGACTTTGACTTGGTAGAAGGAGAGTTGAAGGAGGGTTGACTTGGGGCTTTTGCGGCAATTTTGATCTTGGTTTTTGGGTCCTAGATTTCTCACTTTCATCTGATTCTATAAGAAGAGGAGTTGTTCGAGTTTTCCCCCTTGTGGGGTCTTGGAGCCTACATCTTTGTGTTTTTTGTCTCTTGTGATCTTCATGTTTTATATGTTCTGGTAATTGTTTGATGAAGAGAACATAATAAAAGGAATAAGAAGCCAACAAAGATTCACAAACAATTATCTTGTAAGAGAAATCAACCCTAATTTGATAGCCTATTGGTTTCTCAATAAACCTATATGAATTAATTGGTCAGGGTGACTAATTTTGAATGGAATCTTCAAATTGTACAATTGTTGAATTGGACAATTTCTCCTAAAGAAAGATTGTTGCGTTTTTCCCGAGGTTGGGTTTTCCCAGGGTAAAAGTTTTTGTCTCTTGTGCATATTTATTTTACTGTCCTTCCGCATTTATGGTTGAAATTTTCAGAAGTAAAATTGCGTAATGATCCGGAATGTGCTAAAGTAAGAACAATATCATTGGAAGTAATTACCCGTAGCAGAAAATCATACTTGTCTTTATTGCACTTGTAAAAACAACAGAGATCTCACCTTTCTATGTTCTAGTCTCTCGGACCACTACCTCCACCGCAAACGAAAGAATTCACGGCAACCTGTCGCTCAGTACTCATTATGATGCAACCAACTTCTTAGGTAGGTTGTGATTTCATTCAATTATGTTTGATTCCAACTCTTTGAATGTATTAGAGGCCGTTGAATGAATTTGTTTTGCAGTGTGACGGTACACTAAAGTGCACTTTTATTGAATTATTTCACTTGAGGCGCACATTCGTTTCTTGCATGACTTTCAATGATGTTGCTACTATTACTTTTAGAAATCTAATTTCAACAATTATAAATTTCATTCTCAAGAACTACTTCACTTTTGGGTGCTTATCAGCAGGTCAAAAACGAAGCCTTGTTGTACGTTAATCAAGTTGAAGTTTTACGTGGGAAAAGTGGATAACACTATACATCATCTAGGGACACCCTGCAGAGATTGGAAAACACCAACATGAATGGAGAAGAGACTTTCAACCGTGACAAGGCTGACAGTGAAAAGTGTCATGTAAAATTGTCAATATAGATTTGCGTGATAACACAGCCTCTGCAGAAATTTTGATGAATGAGTTTGCTACTTTCAAGAAGTATTTATCAATGATATCTTACATTTCTACCAACTCAGTTCCAAGGGATGCATGGTACGTAGACAAAATTGCATTTAGAAATACATCAACTTGGCAATCATTGTCCAATCTGAAGAAGCAGGACTGAAGCGTTCAAGTTAAGTTTGGTGATGATGCCAAGTACCCATAAGAAAGAATAAATATTATTTCCTTCCAGCTTGAGTCAAGCACATCTTTAGACTTTGATGATGTCATGTTTGTTACAGGTCTCAAGAAGATCTTGCTTTTAGTTTCAGTCATGGAGTGTTGAAGCTTATAGTAGCTTTGGAAGGTCCTCTGCATAGGCTTCATGTCTTAGCATGTGGAAGATAATTAATTGCCTTTTTAGGTGCTTGCTTGGTGTAATAAGTGATTTATGTCTTCTTTCCTTAAGTCTAACTTAGGAAAAGTACAATAATTAAATTCAATCAACTATTGTGGACTATTAAGTCATTTTCTAAGGATAAATAATTTAATTATTGAGGTGACTTAGAAATGATCTCAACCATTGATCTCCAAGATCTTCCAAGGGAGATTAGGTTAGGGATTTGGGCTTAATGAAGACTGTAAAAAGAAGCCTGAGGAAGAGGTGACAACACGAGAGGAGACACAACAAGGGAGAGTGATTTTCTCTAGTGCGAGTGCCTTAGTTAACTAAGTCTAAAAAGTGTATTTCATGCATTCATGACTTAGACTAGGAGTAAACTCAAAAATAGATTAGGGTTTTGGTCTCAGCTAAAAATATAAAGGAAAGTCAAGATATTGGTTTTCGTGACACTTGAATAGTTGAGCAGGTTAAGTGACCAAGAGAGAGTAGGGATTCAGGCAGAGGCGAATCCAGGCAGCAGGAAGTTCCCTACAAGTTGTCGTACAGTTCCAAATTTGATTATTTGGGAACTTGCATAAATGCATTTGGGAGTTGGCAGTTCTTGTTCTGAAGTAATTTGTCGTGCTGGAATAGAGGAGCACATATCTGTTGAACTTCAAAAACTAGGTATTGTTTCATATAAATTTTTGCAGTGGTATTAAAGTTGGTTTTATCAAAATTGTTGTGTTGATCAGATCCATAATCTCAATATTGTATGCAGAAATCTAATCTCCAGCATTCACACCTTGCCATGCTTCTTCAAGGCAGACATTCTTGATGGATTTTGTTCAACTTTTGTTAAGAAGATACACGAATTGTAAGAACTGCTTCAGCCCAGATAATATTTAATAGATTTTTAACTTTTAGCATGCTCCTTGCCATCTCCACAATTGTCATATTCCTCCTCTCTGCAATACTGTTCTTTCTCTCCGCAATACCATTATGTTGAGTATAAAAGCAAGTTAGCAGTCTACAAAAGCCATGAGCTTTCCAGTAGTTGGAAAAGTTTCTGGATTTGTATTCTCCACCAAATGTGTCCTGAAAATTTTGATGTTATTTTTGCTTTGTCTTTCAACCATCACCCTTTATTCGTTAAATATTTGTAGCATCTTTGATTCGATCTTGAGAAAGTACATTATACACCTGAATCTTCCTCGATCAAAGGGTGTGAACAAAGAAAATCCATCGAAGTGAATGCATTCCCAATGAGGAGGTTAATTATAATTCCCACTTGCCATGAAATTAGAGTGCGGATTAAGAACATTCAGTGTCCACTGTTGATTCACTGGTATGAATCATTGTTCACTCACTTCTGAAAAACACATTGCACCAAAAATACAGATAAAGGACATAGAAAATATGTTTTTGGATAACAACAGAATATCCAGATAAAGAAATCCCCCGACCTTCAAGAACTTCCAAAGAATAATTTTACAGGAAATCTATTACAGGAGGTCCCTCTCATGGACCAAACAGTGTGAACAAAGAAAATCCATCGAAGCTAATGCATTGTCTGTGTGCAGAAGCTAATGCATTGTCTGTGTGCAGATAAACGAATGTTATCCTCGCCAAGACGAGTTATGTAGAAAATAAATTTATACTATTAACCTCTACCACAAACATGTAGTTTATACTTTATAGTTATAATAAGTCAAACATAAAACATTAAATGTGATGAAATGAACTGGAAACGTTCAAAGGGCATATTTACCTTGGACACGTGATGATCCACAATCTGCTTCATTCATTCTAAATTTTTCTCTGATCTTCTTCAATTCTATTTTGAGCTTCTCTGCTGAAGACATATTATCAGGATGGAAGTACTGCAAAAAGTGAAAAAAAAAATCAGCTCCATTCCCTATATGATTCACTTCAAACTTCAAAGCATATTTCTTAGTGATTAGATAGCTAAAAATAGCTAAACTAGAGAAGCAATAGAAAATATAACAATGAAGAATTAATCATGTTTGCAATTTTGAAAGCACCAAAGAAGCTTTTCATAGCAAACCTCCAATGCAGAAAAGCCTCCAAATCTAAGCACTGGAATCTTGTTAATTGCGAAACATTTGGAACCAACAAAGTAAGAATTCTGACAAAGGATTGGAATTTTGTTAATTGCAAATAATCTGGAATCGTCAAAACGAAAAGTCTTGAAACTGAAAGTTCGGTATTATTTCATAGTGTTGCCACATTTTCATCAGTTTACAACTCAGAATCCCAGTTCATGAATTTGAGTTAATAAATGTTTAGCATATAACTCTTAAAGATAACCATGATAATCATCATTAATGGCAACAAAATCATTAATGGAGTGCGAGTTTCCTTCATTAATGTGCTCCAATAATGCAAATAACTATTAAATAAACAAAAACATTGAGAGGCTGAAACTTCATAATAATCATCAAATAGGAAAGTAATTAACATCCGTAGAGTTCATAACAAGCAATAATGACCTTGAACCATGACAATGAATTATTCATATTAACTATCATGCTGATGTCTGAAACAAACTCATAAATTGCATTGTCAAATTCAAATTATACCTTCATCTACTAGAAATGAAATGACACTGTTGTAGCATTTTTTTGTTTTGATAAGTTAGAATAAATTAGACCAAAAAATGAAAATATTATTCAAAAAATGTTAAGCTAGGATATGGACAAAAAGAATACTAAATAAAAATGTTAGGAAATATTTTGGTAAATATGTAGATATCAAAGAAAAGAAAATGTTAGAATAGATACCCTAAAAAATGAAGGCAAAAATAAAATGTTAGGTTAGAGAGAAAAGAAAAAGAAATAAACTCCGAAAGTGTTGCAAGTCCAAGTGCCACTACCTTTTACTTCATCATGCAAAATAATGGTTGTGTGCAGCTTGTTATAAACACCACAACCCATGATAGTCAAATAGTTTCATCTTGACTAGTTCATGCTTTAAAATTCATGTTTATAGTTAGAGAATAAAGATCTAGCCAAACTGTTTAATCTTAGTAGATCAGTGGTTAAGTAGAGAATAATAAGGAGTTCATCAGTTTAATCTAAGCCATTAAATGTTATAAGGTTAGAATTAGATAGTTTGCTTTTCAAAAGAAAAAGGTCTGCTAGCCTAAATACACCCAATTAAGTGAAGAAAAAAAGTTCGGATATATTAGAATAATGTTATTTTAGTGTTTAATGCTCATTCGGTTTAGTAGTTTCTTAGAAGAAACTTGTTGTTTCTATTTCTTAATAGAAACTCGTTGTTTCTATTTCTGTAAATACATTTGTATAATTTATTGAACTTTATTGTTCACTGTAAATCAATTCAATTCATTCATTGATTATGGTATCAGAGCTCGGGTATTCTTTTCGAAATACTTTTTCATTGCTTGAAAAATTTTGTGCTTCATTTCGAAACTGCTCTCTTGGAGTCTGAAAAAAAAAAATTTGGGGCGTCATGGTTGGAAAATCTCTCTCTCTTTCCGATTTCTAGAATCTGGAATTCGTTGCACGTCTCTTCAGTATCAAGTTCTTGTCGGAGTCCAGGTCATTGGTTGTAAGAGCTCATGGCTCTAGGGATACTTATGTAATAATTTTTATATGGCCATTTGAACCCGAACCCTTATCTGGTGTCACGACTTGGTTCTGTACATTTTTTTTTATATATTTTCACGTAGCTGCCACAGACGCTGAAGTTGTCGTTTGAAGAAAAGCAGAGAATGACGTTGCGTGAGTCTTCCTGCACACGGAGATCGTGAGTCTTCCTTTGCAATCAGAGAAGCTACCCTCTGCCGCCGCGTCTAACCCTGGATCTGTTCCACGAAGCCGCCATTATAGTGGGGACACTGGATCTCGTTTCTAGAGACCAGGGGCATCATCATCATTTCCTCTCCTCCCAGCGTCGGTTGTTGGCGAAAAACACCACGAACGCCACCACCACGAGACCAACGACCTTTCGCGGCAAAGATCGAGACCGCTAGAATTTCGTTGCACCCTCCAGGCAGTCACAGTTCTAAATTTTTTTTTAAAGACCGAGGCCGACAGTCATCAAACGTGCTCGGCGTCAAGCCGAAAAGCATCCATCCGTCTAGCATTGCACCACGACGATCTGCAATGCATTACCAGCCACGCATTTGACGATTTGACGGAACGGATCTGCAATGCATTAACAGTAGGACATTTGGCGGAGGAACAGCGATCATTTCTGTCATCATTGCCCTGCAAGATCATCAACCCTTCAGCGACAAACCGTCGCTTGTCGTGGCAGCGTTCTCAAACGGACCGAGTCTTGTCAATCTGGAGATCCTGAAACCGGACGTGATAGCACGTGGGCCCATATTCACTATCCTGGTGGGTTATGTATTTTTGGGACAATCAACTCTGGTATGTTATTTTTTGCATGGAGAAGTAATTGTGGAGACCACAAATTGCTAGCAACCTGCCCGTATCAATTTCTCAGTATATATATTTTTTTGACTCTTTTCAAAAATATATATATATATTGCATACAAATATTCTCCAAGTTTTTTTTGGTTCTGTCAGAGTTTGTCCGGATCATCCAGCATCTGCATTGAAATCTGTGCCGGATTCCTTTGGTGTTTTATGTGTCTTGGGAAACGTGCAGATGGCTTCGCTAACCAATCTGATGTTGGAAGGAAGTCAGCGCTTTAATGGCACAAATTATAACATCTGGAAATAGAGAATGTTGACCATTTTTAAATATAGGCATCTTGACCAGCTCGTTTTGGGCAAAGAGCTTCGTCCTGCTACACCTGGTACAGATCAAGATAAGTTTGATGATCAAAATTGAGAGGTTGTTATGCTTCTCAAACTCCCTGTGACTGATGATCAGTTACCATAGATTCCTTCCGGCAAGACAGCTGCCAAAATCTGGCAACATTTGAAGGAATTGCATGAAACATCCGACAAGAGCAGAGCTTTGTTTCTAAAGAATCAGTTGTTCTCCATCATAATGGACGAACATATGTCTTTATAGAAACATCTTAACATGACTAACGACATTCGAGATCAGCTCGAAGCCATTGGTCGGACCATGGAGGAAGAAGATATGGTAGTCATCACTCTGAAAAGTCTATCGAAACCTTATGAACACTTCATAGAAACACTCAACATTACCACCACTAATGTTGATCTGAAGTTTCCAGAGTTATGCACCAAACTCCTGCAGCAGGATCGTTGGAAACAGCAGTTTGGTAGTGGTGCTTCATCAACCTCTTCAGAAAATGCTTTTGCTGCCAAATATCAGTCCTCTCAGTCCTTTCAGCAGAAAGGTTCTTCTCAGCCTTCTGATCCTGCTAGGAAGAAAAATGTGCAATGTAATTACTGTCACAAGTTCGGCCACATGAAGAAGGATTGTCGACAGAGGATTGCTTCTAAACAAAAGAAACAGGGAGGGTCGCATCAAACAGTGAATGTTGCAGAACATTCCGAGTAGACGGAATCTGCTTTTTACGCCTTTATGGCTAAAGAGGTCCTCAAATCATGCCCCGTCTTCTGCGTGGTACATTGACTCTAGTGCATCACGTCATTTCTCTAACAGGCGTGACTGGCTTTTTGACTTCTCATCTTTCAATGATTCCATGGTATTTGGTGGAGGTGAGGAGTACACAGTGGTTGGCAGAGGTACAGTTCAGATCCAGTCTGGTGGGCGCACACTCATCTTCCTGAATGTGTACTATGTTCCTAGTATGGAAATTAATCTGTTGTCTGTCAACCAGATTATGAGGAACTCTCCTCAGCTCGATGTGGTGTTCAGTGCACACAAGTGCTCCATTATTGACAGGGAAACTCGTCTTACGGTTGTTGTTGGCCTAGAAGATCATGGCCTATACAAGCTGCTTGACACTGGTGATTCTCCAAAAGTGGCTCTAGCAGCTCGTCTTTCTCCCATCAGCACTTTGTGGCATCAAAGATATGGGCATCTAAACATTCAATATCTCTCTCAGCTATCTCGGGAAGGACTTGTGTCAGGGTTACCTGATATTCAGACTCAGCAATTGGGAGTGTGTGGCACCTGTCAAGCTAGCAAGCAACATCGATCTTCATTCAAGGATGGAGAACCTTGGCACGCATCTAAGGTACTCCAGTTAATTCATGATGATATTTATGGTCCTATGAATACATCTTCTGTTACTGGTTGCAAATATTTTTTGCTTATTGTAGATGATTTCAGTAGAAAGATATGGGTGTACTTTCTAAAACATCAATCTAATGTATTTAGTATCTTTTAGAAGTTTAAGTCCTTAGTTGAAAAAGAGTCTACCTGTAATATCATAACTCTTAGGACAGATAACGGGGGGGGGCGGGAATTTTGTTCTTCTGCTTTCTCCAACTTCTGTGACACCCATGGCATCAAACGCCAGTTAACTACACCCTACACTTCTCAGCAGAACAGTGTTGTCGAACATCGCAACCGTATGGTTGTTGAAATGGCTCGTTCCATGTTATAACACAGGAGTGTTCCGAACAAATTTTGGGCTAAAGCAATGTTTACTGTTGTCTGTCTTCTTAACCAATCACCTACTCAGGTTGTTAAGGGGAAGACTCTAGAAGAGGTTTGATCTAGCCGTAAGCCTAAGATCAGTCACCTCAAAGTGTTTGGCTCGGTTGCATATGTTTGGATTCCAACTGCTAAGCACTCTAAGTTGGATTCCAAAAGCCAGAATCTCATGATGACAGGGTACAGTGATCACCGCAAGGCCTATACGCTGATAAATATAGACACTAGTCGTCTTAGCTTCAGTCGGGACGTAGTATTTGATGAAGACAGAGGATTCTTTCAGTCTCCTTCTTCTGAGCAGTGCTATGTGGATCAGCCTCACAGTGTTCTTCTTCCATTAGGTCCACTTGATGGAAGGGATGATGCAGCATCCGTATTTGATGATGCCGTACTTGAGCTTCCTCCGGAAAATAATCCTCCTCTTGTTGCGCCTGTTGTTCTTGAGCCTCCTCTACCTACTCCTGATATTGGTTCTTCTACTCTCCAGCCTAAATGGTGGGCTAAAACTATTGGTGATCTCCGGGATAATGAGCTCCTTGGTGGGCTAAAACTATTGGTTACATGGCAACTTTACGTTAACTCGCATGCTCTCACGAAAAAACCACTCACTATTCACATTATGAATTTCCGCGCCAAAGTTAAAATTTCCCGTTTAAACGCCAAAAACCCTCATTTTCGCTCTTTCGCCTGTTTACAAGGCGAAACCCGCCTAACCCTTCCTGCGCCACCCTGAATTTCTGCACCCAATTTGACCTCTGATTATCGTCCAAACATTGCTAGGACTCTATCCACAGATCTCACAGCTCAAATAAAGCCATTTATCACCTCCCTGTCAGCCTGTGTTTTTCTTAACAATTGTTGTATTTTGCAGGTGATTAGCAGAATGCCAGAAGTTTGGATAAACAATTTGATACTGATCTAAAAACCTGTTTACTCCGAGATTCACAAGGAAATCCATTCAAAAGCCTTTATTCAGAAGAAAAAGTCAATTATCACAGAGCAGAAGGAAACAATTTACACAATAATGGTTAAAACAAAGAAGAAATCATCTACACAGAGACAGTAAATGTTAAAACAAAGGAGGCAGATAAAGCAAACAGTTAAAAGACAAACGGATGAATTATATAGGAAGATGATCAATATCCAACTACCAAATGCTGAGACATGTGAAAAACTAAATGATTTACTGTTGAAATACACAGTAAAAGCTTGAAATGTATAGTAAAAGTAAAAAAGCACAATAAAGGATATTGACAGATCAACAAGGTTAAAGAGTATAAGATGAAAGTTTATCAGATGAAAGGTCATAAGTAAATATGACATCCAGTGGGTAGTCGAACAGCATTCAGCTTTTGGAGGAACAGTCAGCAGCTTCAACAATCTTCAGTTTTTTCAGTGATAGTCACCAACAGCACAGCATCAAAATAGTGCCAGATCAACTAGCACTCTTTATTTTGATTTCATAGATAATCTATTTTTGTAAAAACAATTTAGGATATTTTCTTAGTTCTAATGTTGTATAAATAACTCTCTTCACGATTTATTATGGGTTGTACTCTTGAAAAAACGTTGCACCCTTGAAAAAGAGTGGCACCTTTGAAGAAAGGTTGCACCCTTGATGAAGCATTTTTAAACATTTGATGTACTTGACCTTTCTGGAACCTTAATACAAAGCAAAGGATTATGAATTTTGTTTTACACAGTTTGTGTTTCCTGTAAGTTTTTCTAGTATTAATCTTTATGTTTTTCTTCATATTCTTATGTCTTACAGAGATAACCAGGTAGAAATAATTGTGTGTCAATCTATTCCTATAAGTTTCTAAAGTGATAATCTATAAAAAGAATGAATTAATGGACTGTCTGTTTAATTAATTCCTTCTGAATCAATAAATCATCAGCATCTTTTGTGAGATAAGCATATTCTCTTGAACCTTCTCAATGTCGTTTAGAGGTTTTCATACTTTTGATTATTTAGTTTTCTGTTTGAAGATTGTGATAATCATATTTTTTTGGTTTCTGCTAACCACTATACAAGCTATTTCACTGTGTGAAATTTTATAGAAGCCCTCTGCTTTGATATTAATATTATTCAAAAGGTTAGGCATTACAGTGTTACATCTGTTTCATTCATTGGTCCTCCAAATTAAAACAAAACCCCAAAACAATTATCTTAGATGCTCTTGCTTGATAGCTGACCATTATCAACTCAGAGGTACAACAGAAACTATATTATATTGATACCCATAGATAACCAAAATAGATTAACAGGGCAATGGGACAATAAAGCACAACCTCTCAAAATGAGCAATAGGAGAGTCCACCATTCAATTCCCAAGAAACAAAAGCTAGAGATAAAGAAAAAGAAGAAAACCCTCTGGTTCTAGAACGAATCTTCCTTCTCCATTGAATTCTGGTTGAATAGTCTGAACTGGAATTTATTTCCAATTACCTTTTTTAAGCATGAGACATGGAAGACTGGATGTAACTGTGATGCTGAGGGTAACTCCAACCAGTAAGTGGTGCTGCCTATTCTCTTGCACTACTTTATAAAAACCACAGTACTGTTGGAATTGTAACAAGGTTCGGTCTTCATAATTATTGTACTTGTATTAATATGTATTTGTTGTAAAAACAAAAAGAACAATTATTATTATTATTTTTATTATCAAGCATGTTCTTCATGCTTTATTTTGGTCAAAAGAAAAAGTCAAAGGGCATGCTCTTCATGACCCTATGAAAAGAAGAAAATTTGAAATTTTGTAAATGTCATTTGTCCCTCCAAGTAGCCAAGTCGGCCTGCCCAAAGAACGTGTCCCTTCACATGAACAAACAACTATATATTGGCACATATGCTCCACATTTTGGCATCCAATTCAGTCCCTTCTGAGGAAATAAGTTTGGAACTGTGGTGTGGGAATCTGAGGCAAGTTCTGAAATATCTGAGTTTCTCTGAGGCTAAATCAGTGCTATGAGATCCGAGTTTCCTGAGGTTTGAGAGCAAGTTTCAGAGGTATATGCTGATGCGAATTTCAGAGAGACTTTTCCTGTAATAATGATGCGAGCTTCCTACAATGATAATGTAAGTTCTCTGTGGTATTGATACAAGTTTCCATGGTAATTATCTCTGTAATGATGCAAGCTTCTGAGGCTGGTTGAAGACAGACAAAGTGACATCCTTTGAACAAGACCTATGGACTATCATATGACAGATTTCATGTTCAGATTTGGTGGAGGGCTGACTTGGCAATTGGGTCTTCTAGTCAGTTAAATATGACTTGGATTTCTCTTGTTGATGAAGAAGCTATAAGGAAAGGTTTGACGTATTTTTCCCTTGTGGGTTTTGCCTTGGCCTCTGGCCTAACTTCTGGTCTCGTCTCTTGTGCATTATGATCTCTATATTTTGTTAATGTGATCAAAATAAATACAAAGAAAAAGAATGTATATCAGTCACAAGTAATTACCATGATAAAAAAATCTGCATTGTATCCCGATTTCAACATGGTATCAGAGCTAAGGAAGATCGAAGAAGCATCCAAGTCTGGGCTAGTAGATCAAATTTCTGTGAGAAGGATCACCCCTCAACATACATCTGAGCACACAACAACGATGGTTCTGAGATCTGAAATACACAAAAGGAACAAAACTATGTGATGATGCAAGCTTTGTGACATATCTCCCTCTCTGTGATACAGATTTATGTGGTATAAAGTTTAAACAAGCCATCACCTCTGCAATCTACAAAATACTGTGTATCCTCACTCAAAGCAAGAAAAGAAGGACAATCTGAACTGTAGCATCCAAGTTTACTGTGGCACTTCTCTAAGGAGCATTTCAAGACATAGAAGAATAACGAAGTTGAAGGACCGTTGAAGGACGAAAAACAGAAGCTATCATTGATATTTGCTAACCCTCAAGTGGCTTTGAAGGCTGAAGCTTGCACTTAACATTCTCTGAGGTTTATACAAATCTACTATGGCACTATATGTGAAGTCTCCAAAAGCACTTTGGACTGTACTGTATCAAGAAGACTAGCATGTGAGCTACAAGAAGGTCATTGTCTATGCGAGCTACAGGAGAACAATTACTTCTGTTGTTATATGTAAGGAAGGTTACTCCATGATGTATGCAAAGGACAGAAGTTTCTTACCTAAAGATCTATGTTGCAGGAAACGTGGCATAGAGATCCGTTTCCGTACGGAAACGGGTACGAAATGCGTTTGGTACGGCCATGAAACGCGTTTCCGGCCGTACTGCCACGTTTCCCGAAACGGAAACGTGGCCAGTACAGCCAGAAACGCGTTTCAGGGCCGTACAACCCACGTTTCCTCACTAACTTGTGTTTTTTTTAATTTGTTTTTTAATTTACTTTTAGGGTATGTTAGTGACTTCTTGTTGGTTCTAGATGTGTGTCTAAAGTTATAAAAGTGAATTTTTGCCCTAGTGTTGATATGCAGTTCATGGTAATGTTAAATTCTTAAAGTAAAAGTGATATTCTCCTTTATTTTTCATTTTCATCCTTTTACTTAAATTTTTAACATTACCATGAAATGACTCAGGATGTTTGAGAGTGGTTTCGCCCTCATTGGATTTCATATGAAAAAAGTAGAATTTTAGATCTCACTCAAAATCCAGCAGACTTATTTGTTTTTCAGGGTTTTAGGATTGGGGGGATTGCAATGTTTCCATTGGATTTTATCATGTACTAGGGTATGGAACTTGTATTTAATCAAGAGAACCAAGCCCTCTATGTAG
>APFE031087958.1:0-10907 GCA_000404065.3 Pinus taeda | reverse complement strand
CAATCATTATGCAATATGGTAGAGGTTAATTATCTTGTTTCTTGATAGATGCTGTGCTTGATTTAGGATGGACTTGAAACCTTATTCTTATTGGTTCGAATGAATACTGCATCATAGAAAGCCTTTTCATTTCTTATGTGAGATCTCATATTTATAGGAGCTGAACATTATAAGACTCAGATTAAGGGAGCGCCAGTTTGAGTGTCAACACGTAATGCGCTTTGGAGATCCGCGATAAGGGAAGGAATAATATAAAGCAGGATTATATCATAAGTAATCCTTTTGAATTACTATCTGGTAATGTGTGGCGTAAGTCATTCCATAACTCCCAGCAACTGAGAAAGGAGCTTGAGAGTTGTTTGTCAATTAAGGATGACGAATGAGAATATAAGCAATATCATTTGCGACTATAGATCAGAATTAAAAGCAGTACTTTAGAGTGTTTTTGTATTGGTCCAAACTTGTCTATTAGAGATGAATGCGTTGGGCAGATTATAAATTGACATATCTTTGATATGATATGTGCTGCACTGGAATTTTGTTCTGAGCCTTTAATTTTGTCACAAAAGAGGCTTAAGTAGAACATCTAGGTTTTATTATTGTCAATTAAGTAAAGTTTGTGGGTTTTAAGGAAAATAAATGAAGCTGTTAGTTAATGAGTGATACGCAGAGAGAAGAAGAAAGGGAAGTGGACTCAGACATTGAGGAACTTGTTGTCAGATTAGGGAGATTGTTCCTAACGTCTGCACCCACGCCATCATTAGTGGTATCAGAGCAGGGAAAGGATTCCTACCAGAAGGAAGAAGAATGCAAGAAAAAGGGGAAATAGGTAAAACTATGTTAAAGTTGGAGATTTTATGGTCTTACCGTTGTGCAGATGGCAGCAGTGGAAGGTGAGAAGATTTGCAGCAACCTAGAGAAAGGTGTGCTCAATTGGTTCCAGAGAAGAGAACCAGAAGGATGCCAAAAGACCGAGTGCGGAGGGCTTTGTGAGGTATCATGTAACAGAGGAGACTGTTACTACAGACGTTGGTTGCAGCTCACAGAAGATCATGAAAGAAGTTCTAGTAAAGGAATGCAGTGGGTAGAATTGCTAAAGACCAGGAGAAGCATATGACCAGGAGGTCATAAATTTTTGTACCTCGGGAGTCTGATGCAGGAGAATCTCAGTCTTTCCTTAATTAAAGAAAAATCCAAGTGGAGCGATGAAGACGTGGACAGTCAAGCTAGAAAACGGGAGGAAAATTTGCTTTAAAACAGGTTTAGAGTGGATTTAATGCATATGATTTACTATTGTTAACAACCATGCATACATTAAGGAGCTTTCACTGGAGAACAATCAGGAGAGGATTGGATCGATCCTTCCGATCTAATACTTTTTATATAAATGTAATATGATCGAGTGTGAGAAGGCATTGGTTAGACATATCTAGAAAAATAGATAGGCGTTGCGAATGAATAGAATGTAATCGATAACGATTTGGTTCTAAGGCTGGAATTCCTTAGGGCGCAATTTTTTTGTAAATATATAGAAGCATGCTCAATGTTAATTACATATGTCTGTGTGTTCATATTCAGTGTTAATTATATACACCTATGTGTTTTATAAATAAGTCAAACCCCGTGTTGTAAGTTTGTTGATCGTCCATCGATCACTTAAGGATTGATGGTGATCTAATTATCGTTTAAGCGTTATGTATGAAGAGAAAAGGAGGATTAGCGTGTTGGCAATTGCTTGAAGTAGTTTACATCTCCGCTTTTTCATTGTTATGTTACCGAATGTGATTCAATTTGAAAAAGCTTTTCTTATTAAAACCAGACCGGGTTTGAACCGGAAAAGAAGAGAATCCCTTTTCTTTTGTGAGTGATACTTGATTTTGTATCTTACAGGCTCGGATCTTATCACTCATCTATTTATGGTCCGAGGGGGATTGACGCATGATCTCATCCAAGTCTACTGCAGGAGAGGCTAGATCTGAAGGCTAGCATTGGAAGGGCATTCGAGAGTTTGTGGAGTTAGGTTAGTGCAATGGCTTTTCTCAATGAATCATTGTATCCTATAACTAGTTTGATAGCCGAACTGAAAAATGAGGATATTCATTTGCGATTAACTTCAGTTCGAAAACTAACAACAATTGCACGCGCCCTTGGAGAAGAGAGAACCTGGAAGGAATTAATCCCATTCCTCAGTGAGAACAATGATGATGATGATTAAGGGATGATTGATATTTAAAGATATCCACGGTTTAAAAATTAAAAGCGTTAAAGTTATTTAAAACAATTTCGTCGAGACTTGTGGTCCCATAACCCACAGGTCAAGGATCAAAATTTTTACAAGAAATGGGATTTTGGAAAATACCCAAGATCTCTTTTCATCAGTCACCTATAATAATATAGCTTTTAGTGAGGTGACATAATTTCATACGTTCATCCTTCGAAAAGTGAGCGAAAACTTCGAAGTATGGAGATATATAATAATATCTCCATACCAAGGATCTTGCGAGGAAATAAGAAACAAATGTTCATCAGGAAAAGTTTCCTCCTAAATGATTTCTTCCTCACAAGACAACTATGAGATCAACTCTACAAATACTAAATATTTCTTAGATTTAGCTGACATGAATTCGAGATTGAATTCTTGTAAAATGACAATCCATCTGTTATATTTTCCCCCAATCACTCACCTTTTGAGAACAAATTGAAATGGATTGACGACTACTATGACAAAACTTTTTCGAAGAAGAATATAATGTCTAAGTCACTGGACAACATGGACCACTTCCAAAGCTAATTTCTCAATGGGAGAATAGTGCATTTGAGGACCCACTAAGCCTCGGTTCAGACGGTAGATTACATTCTCACATAAAGCATCATCCTCTTTAACCAGAACCATACCAATAGTTGATTCTGCTGAACAAGATATAAAAGGAAGTCTCTGCTATAATCAACTGGGCTCAACAAAGGATCATAGGTTAATGCTTTTTTCAAAGCATCAAAGGAGCATTGTGTGAAATCATCCCATAGAAATGGGACCCCTTCCTTAAGTAATCTCGGAAATCCTTTTGTAATCTTGGCGTAATTAGCTATAAATCTCCTTAAGAAATTAGCTTTTCCTTGGAGACTCTGAAGTTGATCCATAGAGGATGGGGGAGTAAATTGAAGTATTACCTCAACCTTGAAGGGATCTACATGAATCCCTTCAGTCGACACGATGAATCCCAATAACTAAACAGATGTGACACTCAAAACACACTTATTCGGATTCAAAAAGAGTTTATAAAAATGACTTCGTTCAAAAATAATCTAAGATGTTTAGGATGATCTATTCTCTTTCAAGAATGAGATGCTAAATAATTTGAATAAGCTTCGATAACATGCTTGATATCGTGAAAAGCATATGACATGGCTTGCTGAAAAGTAGCTCCCACATTTGTAAGGCCAATAGGCATGTTTTTATATGCAAATGTACCCCAAGGGAGAATAAAAGTTATCTTATGTTGATCTTTTGGACAAATACTAACTTAATTATAACTAGAAAATCCATCCATAAATGAGAAAATTTCATTACCTGAACATTCATCAATAATCTGATCAACAAAGGGCATGGGGTAATTATTCTTAGGATAAGCTTTATTTAGGTCCCTAAAGTCAATGCATACATGGATCGTTCCTTTCTTTTTGTCTACGAGGACTAGATTAGGTACCCTCTCAATTAAAAGAGAGGTGTATATGAAACCCGCCTTAAGCAATTTCTCAACCTCAACTTTGATGGCTGCTACTTTTCTACGGTTTACCGGTGGATTTCTTTTACAAATAGGTTTGGAATTTTCATACGTCTTGATCTCATGCTAGACTATCGATGGATCTATCCCAGGAATTTCCTCATAAGACCAAGTGAAAACATCTTGAAACTCTTTAAAGATATCGATAGAAGTTTGAATTTCTTGAGGGAAATAATCAACTCTAATGAAGATACTTTCAATAATGTTGGGATTCCTAGAGATGTTCACTAGAACAGTTTGTGGAATGACAGACATCTTACCTTCGACATAAAACGATGTTGGAGGTAAAGGATTTAAAACTGCGTGAACATCACTAGTAGATGAAGAACTGGACAATTTTGATTCTCCCACAAATGAGGGAGGAAATATGACTACTGATGCAAATCATTCCATGGTCTTTTAACTCCAATAATCGATTCTTCATATGGAAAGACAATATCTAAGAAACCTAGAGTATAAATCAAATCTAGAGTCCAAGCCGGAGCCACATCCCCATCCAGCTCCTCTGGTGAAAAAGGAGTAGGATCGTAGTTTGGAGTGTTAACAATAGATTGATAAGTAATTTCGGCTGCATGCATAGGAAATGCCATTCCACCTACCTACCCCTCATCTAATGTGGTGGTATATGAGGGTAAGGGCCAAGAATGCAAAAAATAATGAGTTATAAAGAACACTATTCAAGAAGGTGCCTTGGAGGATAAAATTACATTAATTCTAGCTATAGGAGCAGGAAAATCAAAGGTACCCATTAAGGAAGAGTACATTCCAACTCCTGGATTCTCTATAAGCTGCTTGGGATTGTTCAAAAATGTAATAGTAGATTTGGAAGATCCATGGGACTCACCTGGAGAATAATCCATCTAATCAACCTTTACAATTTGACATTCATGAGGAAAATAAAGGGTGCAAAATAACGATGATACAATAACATCCATCTTGTATCCAATTTCTACGTAAAAGGAGATTATAATCCAGATTTGCATACTCTATCTCTACCTCAACATTTAAAACCTTACCCCCAACACAGATGGGAAAGGCTAGAATAATCCCATGCAGTCTATGAGAATGACCATCAATTGTTGTTAATAGAGTAGGTGAAGGAACAACTTAAGGCGATCCCATAGCCTTCCAACATGATATAGACATTACACACGTAGAAGGTCCCTCATTAACTATAGTTCGAAAGATATTAGTCTTCCGATATGTATACTTGATTTGAAAATCCATATGATGTGGGAGCCTCTTCTTGATGTTTAACATATTTAATGTAACCACAAGAGAGTTTTTTCGATTGACTACTCCGATCACAGTGAGCAATGAACTCCTTTGTGCTAGGCATGACTGGAGTACCTCTAATGTCAACATAGCACAAGGACTCTAAGCCAGATCATCTACAATAGAGTAGTCTTGGGTTGCCTTAGCATTAAGGTTAATGGTCAAGTGTTTTTTTGAGCCTTTCAGCATCCGAGTTATAGACTAGACTATAGGTCTCTTGATATGGAGTGGCTTTGAAACATTAGGAGTAGACTTAGCCTTCGATGATTTTGATTCACCATAATCACGTGACCGTATATCAATTTCAATATGTGAACTCATCATGTAAATATTTGATGTATATTCCCCTTCATTGTTACCCCCAGCAGGGCTGCCAATACTAGAATTCGCAGAAGCAAGAAACTGATGTCCTTGGGGAAAAGGGTTAGTTAGCATAACCTAGGAGCTAGAAGATCCCTGTTGAACTAGCAAGCACTGAAACATTTTGAATCTTAGGGAAGCTATGAGTCAAATGATCACCATTTCATAACTTGCATGTAAACATTACATTCTTCTTAGACTCCTTTTTATCACCTCAAACATCATTGTCGGGTTTGTTTGCAGTACCCTTCCCATCTTGATTCTTTTTCGTACCACATACTTTTTTCTTCCCATTGGATTGTTGCTTTCAATTGGGGTAAGAATTTTGAACGAAATTTATAGAAGAAAGTTGAGAAGGCATACACATTGATGATGACGTCTGCATAGAAGAAGCAGTTTGTAAAGACAACTGTTGTAATTGATTCAATTGATTCAATAGGTTAGCCCGTCAACATGGAGGCATAGCTTCGGCTTGGCTAAATCAACCTTGGACTTAGAAGCATCACGCAAAATTTTCGGAAGAACCCCAGGTTCAAAATATATAACTTCTAGTTGTTGGTCTCTAAAAATAGCATGTTCCTCGGTGAATACACTAGAGAGCGATATGTCCTTAGAGATCTCGTGTTGAAAAGATTTAAGAAAACATTCAAGAAGGAATTCTTGTGGAATATTAGCTTTAATGAGCCTCTTCCTTCTCCTCCATTCTTGGATATGATTTGAAATGAGGGTCGTCTGATCCTGGTGGAAATTAACTAATAGCTTAGTTCCAACATCATATCGAATGACCAACTAAAAATGGTTTAGAAATATTGTAGCCAAATCACCGAACGAAGGGAAGGTGTCCCCTAGGAGTTCAATGTACTATTTAGCAGAATTTCCAGTTAGGTTACACTCAAATAATCTCAACCAGATTGAATCAAATATCAGGGAGTTTGACGAACACCATAACTGGAAAGTGGTTATATGGTTTCCCGGATCTTCACGAGTCTTCCCTTCAAATTTAGGTATATATGAGGGAAGTTTGGTTCAAACCAAAGGCAAAGTCGGGTTATATCGGATTTGATCATTAGTTAATTTGGATAAATATGGAAAGTTTAACATTCCTAGGAAAGGTAAGTGTGGACGACCTTGAGGATTCCACCCAGTCTGGGTAGAATTTTCAGCGTTTTGAAAAGAATGCCCTTTATTTGTTAATGCACCAGATTTCCTGAAGTAATTCTTAGAAAAACGTGAACCATAAGGAGAATTTTGTGGCCCAGAAAAAATCAGAGTTTGTCCAACTCTTATCGAAAATTTTCCATATCCAGTGAAATGTCCCCCTAGAGAGGTGTTGAAAGTAGCAAAGAGCCCTTGGTAAGGGTTCCATGCATGAGCATAGGGAGGAAAACTCTGGAATGAACTCGCGGAGGAATACGACATATTCCCCTTTTGGCCAAAAGAGAACTGGTTCCTGGTTCCAAGTCCGCTAACAGTTGAGTTGGTCCTTGAAAAGGATTATAACTTTGACCCATGGAGGGAAAAGGTATTGACCGTAAAGTTGGGTTATAATGTGGTATATGACCACTCCAAAAGTCTGACCCACTTGCCATGGAAGTCAGGGACGTGGAGGTAGCTAATGAAAATCTTAATAGAACCAAAGGAATTGTGTTGGTTGGCATTCCAAAGGGGAAAGAGCTAGTGCTAGAGGCAAAATTTTGGGCGCCCCCACTCGAATATGGAATAGAGGTAGAGCCCAAAATTGCAGTGCTAGGAGTGATTGAAGGTATGGAAATCATACCTCATCCTTGTAGTAATAAAGGAGTTTACATACTACTAGCACTCATGGTTGAAACCATGCTCCCAATAGTGGCCATCGAAGGAATAGATTGAAATAGACCTCGGCTCAGAGGGCTATGGGTAGAGTCCCAACGTATAATAAAACGTCTGAATAATCGAGAGGAAGAGGAGAATTAGGAGTCAAAGGATACTCAAAAAGTTGTTCAACCTCTATGATGTCTTTCGACTGGAAGAGGACTCTAGAAAGGATTGGAGTGTTCCTCTCCAACTCTCTACTTATACCAGGTCTATTCTGTAATTCAATAACTTCAACTAGAGGATCAATCTCCATTATGTATTTTGTCACTTATGGAAAATCACAGGAAACATTTCGCATAGGTGAAATCCCACAAAGCCTCCTAGACTGATGAACTAGTCAATAAGCCACTTTTAATTTTTAAGAGAACTTAATTAAAGAGTAAAAAAAATTATAAATCTAGGCCAACTAGGAGAACAGATCACTCTCTAAAGAAGTCCCTAAAAGATATAGTCAATCAAGCTACTTCCAAGTATTTCCAATCCAGGTGATGAGGATCAGACACCAAAGTACAAAAAAGTGAAAATCAAGAACCTTTCGAAAATAGTCTGGGATAATGATGGCGTAGGCCTACTAGCGAAGGTAACAGAAATAGTTACGCTAACCTATAGACAAAATCCTTTACCGGTGCAAGCACCCAAGATTCACAAGGGTACCCTCCAGAAGTACTAATGAATGTGATGCAACGTCTTCCTCAAGTGCCACAGGATTCTCCTGTGGAACCACCTACGTGATCCCTACAAATAGAAACTATGGGCACCAGTTTGTATCAAAATCTGGGAGAAATAGTCTTAGGGCAAGATCCAAGAAATATGAGAGGGGGTATCTCTCTTCTTTTCCTTCACTCTCCCTCATGCTCGAATCCCAGTGGCGAAGCTTTCCCAACCTTTCTAACGACAATGTATTTCACTCATTATTTAGCTTCTATGTTTGATAGTTTTAGTGGCCTTGGAGAGTTAACTCTCAACTCACCTATTCCAAGGCCCTAAAGAAATTAAACTTGTTGGTAATGTTAATAACAAATTAAAAAAGCTCTAGTTATTTTTATTAAAGGACTTGATTTTAGAGGGTTTTTCTTTAAGTCAAAGCTACAACGAGAGTGATACTTATGGTGTTTTCGACACAAAAGAAATCAATAGACACTTAACTATATGCATGCAGATATTTTCTTTTGATGAAAATGGGTTTCTACTTGGTTCTATGAAAAACGTATATAAGAGAAATATTTATTTTTCTTTTCTTTTTCAGAAACACTCCACACACACTCAAAATATAACAAAAAGACTAAAAATGCTTATTGTGCAAATTAACCTAATGCAAACTTAAATGATGATGAAATATCCTATGAATACTCATACAATAAGAAAATGTGATTCTTTATAATATCAATAAGCTAACTTGAAAGTAAGGAGGGAAAAAATTCAATAACAAATTTGCCTCAAAATTAAGCAAAACAAATTGAAAAAGTTCACAACTGCTCAAAAACAAAACAAAACAAAAAACCAAAAACAAAAGCTTGAAAAGTAAAAGAAAGGAAAAAGCTATGTTTTGTATTTTTCTTTTAAAAACCAAAAGAAATTTTTTAGGTCACAAAAGACTACTAAACTTCAAATATTAAGAAACAAGCATAAAGAGTTCCATAACTTTGCAAGCTATGCAACTCATCAATATAATGAAACTTGAAATTAGAAAGGAATACAAACTTGCATTAACTGATCTGAATAGCAATATAAAAGACTTCAAGAAACCAAGAGAATGTCAATAAAGACTCTCAATATTTCTAAAGGGACACTAAAAAAACCATGAAAAAAAATGTCAACCAAAAGGGAAAGTAAAGAGAAGCAATATGATATTTTGGGTTATAAACGAAACTGAAACAAAATTCTTGTTCTAGAAAGCTAGAATAACCAAGAAGTTCTCACAAAAGCCTTGAACCCAAAACACAAACTAAAACCTTACTTAAAAAGAAATCCTAGGTCAAGTAGGTTTTTCACTGAGAAGAAGGTTCGCATTTGAAAACTTGCAAGAGAACCGAGTTCTATTGACAGTGAAAGACAAAACAATAGAGAAGGTCACCAGGCAACAGAATTGATTGGGCAAAAGATTTTGAAAAATCAATTCAAAATTAGGTATACATGATTGTGTCAAAGCACAAAGGCATGCACATGTGTTTCAAACATAAGAAATTAGCATATACGCGAGTCTATTTGAGGAAACAAGCGTGTATACACTATTGTATCTGTAAGAAAGCGCGTATAAAAAGCTCAATTAAGAAAAATAAAAAATCAGGGCCTCACACAAAATATCAGAATTGATTCCTGGGAAGCCAACAAGTAACTCACACCGTAAAAACAAGAAATCAAGAAAACAAAAACTGATCAAGAACAAACAACCCAAACTAGGAAAAAAAAGAATGCTTTCCCAAGTGGAGTCACCAATTCTATTCTGGGTGGAAACACCCTAAGGTATTGCATTGAAAACCCCAACAAAGTGGAGGGCATACAACATAAAGAAACATGTAGACAAACATTGTAAATTCTTAAAATACTAAAGTAGGAAGAAGTGGTATTACTCGGAGGTCTTACGTTCGAGGTCGATCCCATAGGGTGCAAGCCCTCTACCATGGTAAATTTTAGGGGTGAATTATAGCCGAAAGGCGAAATTTGAAGGTTTTTACATTTTAAGAGGGAAGAATTTTATTAAAGGCCCTTTTCATATAATTAGCCCCAATTTTATTTAAAAAATAATTAATATTTTGATTTTAGCCCAAAATAAAAAATGGGCAGATAAACTAACCGAACCTTCATTTGGCCCAATTCGTTGGTTTTGGAAAATCACATTCCCTTAAAATCGCCGAATTTTGATATTTGCCCCTGTTTGGAGATTAAAATATTTACCTTTACATGGTGCAATTTTTTTTTACTCTGGCCATACCACATGCCCAACCCATCTTCTTTCACAATCAAAATTTTAAAATATTTTTTGAATTTAATTTATTGATTTTTAATTAATCTAAAAGCAAAAATATTATAATTACTTTTAAGATATATCTAAATCCCTTATCACATTCAAATATATGAGATATAAATAATAGTTATAAATTCAGATCCATTTTACCCTATAAGTTAGTGTAAGAATTATGTAACCATATTTAAACTTTATTAATAAGCACATAAAAATTTTATACTTATAATATAACAATTTTTTTAACCATGGATATTCACGTGCACTTTACCATGGACATTACTAAGTTGTGAACATGCTTTGTTACAATACCATGTGCCAATACCATGACTTATCAATACCACGTGCCCAAAAACCATCTCTCATTTTACAATAAAAATATTTTATAGTTTCTTTTTAATTTAATGTTATTATATTTTTGGTATGGAAAAGATATTTTAATGTCATGTTATGTTATCTAAACATTATGACTCAATCATATTAAAAAAATTGATTAGTTAATTAATTAAAAATTAAAATATTTTGACTCAATGAAATTACATAAAAATAGAAATTACATTAAAAATAAAATTAATAATTATAATAATTAATAATTAAACAAACCTAGATCCATTTTAACTTTGTATCTATCTAGAGATTTGATAATTAATAACCCTATGTTAATGGAAAGTCTA
>APFE031087941.1:13275-24697 GCA_000404065.3 Pinus taeda | reverse complement strand
TTTATCGGTTCCAGATTAGTATCTTGGTTCAGCAAGAAACAGAGTTCGATTGCCTTATCTACAGCTGAAGCAGAATATGTTGCTGCTGCATCTTGCTGCACTCAACTCCTTTGGATGATGCAGACCTTGCAGGATTTTCAACTCGATTGTACTCCACCTGTCTCCATCTTATGTGATAACACAAGCGCAATCAGCATTTCAAAGAATCCAGTCATGCATTCAAAACCAAGCACATACCAATCAAGTATCATTTTCTCCTGGAACAAGTGCTTGAACAAAAGGTCAAGTTGGAGTATGTTCCTTCTAAGGAACAAGTTGCTGATATTCTCACCAAACCATTGCCCAGGGAGACTTTTGAATACCTCAAGCAAAAGCTGGGGGTTGTTGATGCATCATCTTATTGTTGAGACTCTTATGATTGTTGGTTGTATGCATGATTCATCTGGGGTATATGCGTACATGTGCTGGGTTGCGGCACAGGTTCAGGGGGAGCACATAATGCATTGTTGGCATTATGGAGGACGTACAAAAGGAGATCATGGAAGTTGGTCTGAATATAGCTGCAATATGTCTCTATCTCTTTCTTAAATCATTAATGGTGTCTCGTGGATTATGGTTCTTCTTTGCAGATCTGGTACATATTCAGGGGGAGCATGTTCTTAGGGGGAGCATAACCCTTTGCCCTTTATGTCAAAAGGGGAGAATGTCGCTGAAGTTTTTGAGGTTGCAATCAAGTCCAAAGGGGGAGATTGTTGGCATTATGTTTCTGGTATGGTTATATGTTACAAATATTGTACTTGATGGCAACACCCATGGCATGGCTCTCACTATAATGAGAATTAAGAAGTACGCAGGAGAATAGTTCAGAAGATGCGTACCCGTAGGTATGCCGTGCAGGGACTGCGTCCAGACACGCAGGTTACCTATTCATGAGGCACGTACCCTAGTGCACACACTTCAAGGCAGTAAAGTGCGCACACGTGGAGTTTCTTATGTTTAACCCTTGGTATTCAGCCGACGGTATTGTATTATTATGGTATTGGCCCGTGGTATTTTTGAGGAAGAGCTTGCTTATATAAAGCAAAGGAGATCATTTGGCTTGAGTATCTTCTGAAAATTGAATATCTTAAGATCTGAAATATTGGGTTCTCGGTTTAAAAGCTTGATCTATAAAAGAGAAGTTGAAAGCGAATCTGTGAAGGGTGATCTCTCGAGCGCAAGATCAGATCTGAGCATCTGACTGTATTTCGACCTTAACCAGAGGTGCGCTGGTGATTAACGGTGTGAGTGCGTGGGGATGCAGGGGCGAAAAAGGTGCAGTGTGTGGGTACGTAGAGGCGATGAAGGCGTAGTGCATGGGTACGCAGAGCGACGGAGGTTCAGGTGCGTATGCACAGAAAAAGTACGCGGTGCGATAGTGTCTTTGGGTCCGTGGCTTCAGTGAAGTACGTGGCGCGATAGTGTATCTGGGTGTGTACCTGCAGCAATGGTACACAACGCGATTGAAGAAGAAGTGCGTAGGCATGCAGTGCAACAGAAGGATTTCTGCGTGTATAAGTAGGGGCACAGAAGGTGAAGTGCGTGGGGACGCAGGCCAGTGAAAGGAAAACTGCGTATCTGTCTTAAGATCTTCTGTTGACTGAATTTTTCTGTTGATAAGATGTTCTGGGTTCAGTTCTGTTATTGTTGATCTGGTTACTAGAGCTGACTGTGTAATTTACATGTACTTGATGATCATTTGATGTATATGGATCCAGTTTGAAAATTTATGAAAAGTGGTCCTTGAAAAGAAGTAGGGGGTTGTAGCTCCTTTCAAGGAGAGACTGGAAAACGAGAGAGAGTTGTAGCTCTCTGCAGGTTACATCCTGTGTACTGGTAAAGGACTGCACCAGTACAAGACCATTGTAAAAGGAGTTTCTAATTTGAAAGAATATAGAGACATATTGCAGCAGGTGGTTTTCACCTTGGGTTTCCACCTTATATCTGGTGTTCTTTGATGTGACTGTCTGTTTTTCTTGCTCATGCTCATTATTTTATGGTATTGATATGCAAAAATATTTCAAACTGTAAATAAGGAAGATTTTGGTAAAAGAACTAGATAATACTGATTCACCCCACCCTCTCAGTATTATTTTCAACAATATGAATGGCCTCAGGATGGAAATTCAATATGAGATAAGTCTACTGTCTCCTAAATCAGTAGAGGATGCTTATGAGGTAGCACTGAGAGCTGAAGAAAAACTCATGAGGAAGCAGTCTTCGAGAGGGAGAGGTACTTTCCGAAGAAGGGGAAGTCAAGGTGGTAGAGGAAGATGTACAACACCTAAAGATGGAGCTAGCAGTAGCTCAACCCAGCATGCACCCACAGGAGGTGATGCAAGAGGTAGAGGGAGTTGTTCTAGAGGAAGAGGAGGTAGAGGAAGTGGTAGAGAAATAAGATGTTATAGATGTAACAAGCTGGGACATAGAGCTTTTAAGTGCTCAGAGAATGTAGAAACAAATAAGAGGAATGAAATTGTTGCTCCAGTTGAGGGAGAATCACTAGTGGCAGTAGTAGCAGAAGAAGAAAATATATCAGAAAGAGGAGAATCTTTGGTACTTAATAAAGTTCTACTTAAGCCAGCAAAGGAGGTGGTTGAACCATCACAAAGGAAGACTTTATTCAGGATAGTGTGTAAAGTTCAAGGGAAATGTTGCGAGATGATCATTGATAGTGGTAGCACTAACAATTTGGTCTCTACAGAAGTAGTGGAGAAATTGAAGCTGAAGACAATGAAACATCCAACACCTTACAAGGTGTCATGGTTGCAAAAGGGACACCAATTATTAGTAAATGAACAGTGTGAATCGGAATTTCAGGTGGGCAAGTATAAATACAAAATTGTTTGTGATGTGATTCCCATGGATGTGTGTCACATATTGCTTGGAAGACCTTGGCAATATGATAGAGGAGCCATGCATGATGGGAAAGGAAACACCTACAAGTTTCGAAAGGATGGTGTCAATCATACGTTGCTACCTCTGCAAGAAGAAGAGGTACCATGACAGAAGACTGATCCAAAAACTCTGTTACATGGAAGAAAGGAATACTTGAAGCAAATTAAAGAAAATGAGGTAATTTTTGCTGTAGTTTGCAAGCCCAAGGTAATAATGACCTCTACTAAAGTTTCTGATTTAGTCATTGATATTCAAGAAATGTTGGAGAAATATTGTGATATTATTGTTGATGATTTGCATAATGAATTACCACCCACTAGGAGAATCAATATTCATATAGATTTTATTCCTGGAGCAAGTTCGCCTAACAAATTAGCTTACAAAATGACTCCTACATAAAATGAAGAAGTTATAAAGCTGGTACACAAATTGCTTGGCAAGGAGCTGATCAGAGAAATCTTGAGTCCTTGCGTAGTACCAAGAGTGCTGAGCCCAAAGAAATATGGACGATGGAGAATGTGTACAGATTCAAGAGGAAACAATAAAATCACAATCAGGTACATATTACCCTTACCTAGAATTGAATATTTAATGGATTGCTTGAGTGGAGAAAAATATTTTTCAAAACTAGATCTTAAAAGTCGGTATCATCAGATAAGGATAAGAGAAGGGAATGAGTAGAAAACTGCTTTTAAGACCAATGAGGGACTATATGAGTGGAGAGTATTGCCTTTTGGGTTGTCAAAAGCACCAAGTACATTCATGAGACTCATGAATGAAGTTCTTAAAGAGTTCATTGGTAAGTTTGTAATACTATATCTGGATGATATATTAGTGTATAGCAGGTCTAAGGAGGAGCACGTGAGGCATTTAAATTATGTCTTACAAAGGCTGCAACAAGAAAAATTATTGCGGAATCTGAAGAAGGTTCATTCATGAAAAACGAGCTAGTATACTTGGGATTTGTTATTTCTACCGAAGGGCTGAAGATGGATCCAGAGAAGATCAAGGCAATTATGGAGTGGCCTTCACCAAAGAGTGTTTTTGAGGTAAGGATTTTTCATGGTCTTGCTAGCTTTTATAGGAAATTCATTAATAATTTTAGTAATATTAACGCACCTATTATTGAGACCATAAAGAAGGAAAAACAACCATTTAAATGGACTGCGGAAGCAGAGAAAAAATTTCAGTTGTTAAAAAAGAAAATCACTAAAAAGCCTATTTTGGTTCTGCCTGATTTTAAGAAACCTTTTCAAGTAAAGTGTGATGCCAGCACAGAAGAAATTGGAGGAGGTTTAACCCAAGAAGATATACCAATAGCTTATTTTAGTGGAAAGCTAAATGGTTAAAAAAAGAAGTATTCTTCTTACGATAAGGAGTTCTACGCAGTTATGCAGTCATTAAAACAATGGAGGCATTATTTAATGCCAAAAGACTTTATTCTTTATTCAAATAACCATGCATTACAGTTTATAATGCAGTAGCCAAAACTCAATGAGAAACATGCTAAATGGGTAGAATATCTACAAGGTTTCCATTTTGTTTTGAAGCATATAATTGGGCAGTCAAACAAAGTTGCAGATGCCTTAAGTAGGAGAAATGTATTACTTCAAGAGAGTCAAATCCAAGTGTTGGGTTTTGATTTCCTTAAGGAATTATATGAGACCGATTTAGATTTTAAAGAGGCATTTGAGGCTTGTAAAAATCATGTTTTGGTGGATAGGAGCAACTGGTTGGATTACTTCCTACAAGATGGATTGCTATTGAAGAAAAATCAGTTGTGCATACCAAATTTTTCAATGAGAGAGAATTTAATCAAAGAGAAATATAGTGGAGGACTTGCAGGACATTTTGGTGTAGAGAAGAATTTTGAAAAGCTAAACAAATTTTATTTATGGCCAAAAATAATGTTAGGGTCCCACCCTAACCCCCTTATCTATGTAATGGGACCACGCCATAGTTAAGAGTCAATAAAGCCCATATTAATAATTGTAAGTAGTTAATCCGCAATTAATAAAGGAACCATAGTTAGTTGCAAATGGCCGACGGTATTAGTAATAAGCGGTATTGACCCGTGGTATTACTTGTAGGAGTCATATATATAGGATAGTAACTCCGTGCGAGGAGCATCGTGTCTTATCTTTGTAATCGAGCTCTGCTCTATTGGAGGTTGCCCCCTCGAAGAGGCAAGTGAACATTACTCTCTGAAATAATAAAGTCATCGCTATTCTGTGTTCGCGATATCTTTTCTTCGCATATTCGGTGTTCTCGGTCTCTTTTCTTCGAATATTCTGTATTTGGGGTATCATTTGCAGGTTAAGAAGCATAACAAATAAAATCTGAAGTGGAGAAGTATGTGAGAACTTGTAAAGTCTACCAATGTGCAAAAGGAAGGAGCCAAAACATAGGTTTGTATATCCCATTACCAATTCCAGATAGGCCTTGGGATATGGTAAGAATGGATTTTGTGGTGGGGTTACCAAAGACTCAAAGAGGTAATGATTCAATCTTTGTTGTAGTGGACACATTTTCAAAAATGGCACACATTATTCCATGTTATAAAACTAGTGATGCTTCTCACATTGCTAATTTGTTTTTTAAGGAGATTGTATGATTGCATGGGTTTCCCAAAAGAATTGTCTGAGAGAGAGATTCCAAATTTGTTGGACATTTTTGGAGGAAACTATGGAAGAAGCTAGGAACTAAATCAAGTTTCAGTTCTGCGTGTCATCCACAAACTAATGGACACACTGAAGTTGTGAATAGGAATTTAGGCAATCTTTTGAGGAGCCTTACTGCAGAACATCCAAAGCAATGGGATTAAGTATTAGCACAAGTTGAGTATGCATATAATGACTCACCAAATAGGAGCACAGGATAGAGTCCATTCCATATTGTTTATGGAATGCATCCAAGAGGAATATCTAAATTAAGAAATTTGGGAAAATAAGAGATGAGAAGTGAAAAGGGTGAAGACTTTGCTTCAGACATGTAGGCAATACATGAACAAGTGAAGCAACAACTACAGGATAACAAAATCAAGCACAAAACTAGAGAAAACATGAGAAGAAGAGAGGTGATCTTTGAAGTTGGGGATTTGGTTTTAGCACATCTCAGAAAGGAGATATTTCCAAAGAGGGAGTATAATAAATTGAAATTCAAGAAAATTGGACCATGCAAAGTATTGAGGAAATTCTCTACAAATTCTTATGAGATTGAGTTACCCCCTCATGTTAGAATATCACCAATTTTTAATGTGGCAGACTTATACAAGTATGAGAGTGGGACTGTAGATGACACAACACAAGATCAAGAGAACCAATAGATTGATTGGGTAAAACAATTACCCACAGCAAAGAATTTGCAGCGAGAAAGAATTCTGGATAGGAAGGTGTTTAAGAGGACAAGGGGACGAGAGTACTTCTAGTATTTGGTAAAATGGAAGGAACAACCAACTGCTGATGCTACTTGGGTTACAGAAGACATCCTACAAAAACTAGGCAGTTCTCTAGATGAACTCATGGACAGGAGCCCATGAAGAATTTTCCACTCACGACTCTGATGCAGGAGCATGTGACTTAGAGGGAAAAAGTATTCAAACATATTCCAAAATCCAGAAAAAATATACAGGCAGGGGAGTGGGGTCCTTTAGCCAGCAATTTCCATGTCTTTTAAGTTCAAGATAGGATAGAATTGAGAATAAAACATGCTAATTATATTACAGATGGATAAGCTATAATAAAGCTTTACACTTTAAATCATTCTATGTAAAGTATGATTTTGTAAAGGATAAGGCCTGAGAAGGCTTTATCAAGTATTTATAAATAAGAGACAACGGGACTCTCACAAGAGGGGGGCGGGAAGCATTATCCCTTGAAACCTTTTCTCTCTATTTATCTGAATTAATTGCCTTCTGCTAATTGAAAATTTGTATGCACGTATCAGCTAACTTTTTTTACTAGGAGTTGAGAAGTGATGAATTTGCCCTATTTTCCAGCATGATGCTTGATTGAAGCCTTTAGGATTGTTTTTTTTTTATTTTTGCGCATGCAGGCTTCCTAAGTTATTTTACAAAGTTCTGTGGACAACTCTATTCACACAGAGGATTCATGATATTTCTTTAAGCAAAATATTGTCCCGGACGTGAAACCTTATTAGATTGGTTCATGCCCATATCAGGTCCGGAATAATATCACATCAGAGAAATGCAAGTGGAGTAGAGAGCCTTTGGAACTGCCGAAGTGTGAAACTCCGACGTTTTGGAACCGCAACATTATAAAGCAGGCTGGAGAGAGGCGTCAGGTCCATGGAGATGATCTCATCGCAAACCTGGAGGTGGGAAGAACGAAGTGTCAATGCTTCAGAAATCGTCAATAGTGATTGTCAGTTATCACATCGGAAAAAAGGAAGAAGGAAGGGCATTAAACCTGTCGATAGTATATTGTATAAATTCCTCACTAAAAGCTATCGATAGTGTTTTGCATAATTATTTTAAAATTACAGTTCTCATAGGAGCAGAGCCCTGTTTGTCAATTAACAAGGGTTTTTGCAATTGGATGAAATCCATGAAGCTGTCAGTTTAATGACTGATACACCAATTGAGGCAGAGGGAGAAATTGGGGCTGATATTGAGGAAATTGGTACCAGATTTGAGAGGTTATCCATATCGCCTGCACCCAGGCCATCATCCTTCCCTACCATATTTTTCGTATCACACCTCACTCCTCAAGTTTTTTTCTCTTTTGGCTTCAGAAAGGCCTAAAGTTCAGTTCTTAAGCTATCAACTATTGTTTCTTTTTCTTCAAGTTCCAAATGCATTTTAGGATCAACGTGATTTCCATACCCACGAAATCTCTCTCTTATTCTAATAGATAGAGAATTCGAGCTACTTTTGGTTTCTCTGGTGAAATCCTATCGTTCTAGGGGAGATTGAGAGAGAATAAATTTGTAGGTCTCTTCCATTTATCATTTGTATTATTAGTGTACAAAATATCTTTTGGAATATCTAATTATTACTTGTCTCTAGTTGTGATTCTTTCTACGTAAGAAGTAAGTTCTTATTTTATAAGAGTTGGCTATATTTAATTGTTCGTAGTTTGATGTGTGGTTGAGAGATTTCTTCAACCAACAAATTGTGTGTCCAAAATAGTCTCCCTGTCTTGAAACAACACTTTGTATATGTGTAATCTTATTTTAATGAATAGAATACATATATTGTGCATATTAATATTTTAAATTGATATGAGAGCCCTCAGTGCTCTGGGGGCTCCTGGGCTGAGGGAAATAATAGAGTATATTTGTATTGATTTTAGTTTTTTGTTTGTCCATCATAAATGATTCATAGCTCCATTTGAGATGTTGACCTAAGGAGGAGGTCCACCGCACCATGCCCGTAGAGGCAAGGAAAGACCCTCACAGACTTCCTTAGTCCTATGGCACTTCTGTAACGACAATCACAAGGACTTGGATAAGTTGTTAAAGAAAGATTCAAGCCTCGTAAATGCTAGGATTATGATAACAGGACTCCCCTTCATGTGGCGGCTCTCTACAGGTGCTTCGAAGTGGCCTAATGCCTTCTTCACCATAACGCCGATGTTAATGTTCAAGAATGCTGGAAGAACTCGCCACTTGCAGATGCAGAGGGCGCTAATTAGCAGGCTATGATTGAACTTCTAAAAAAAAAGGCATGGTGCAGAATCTTTGGGAAATCATGGTAGTTGATTGGAGGCCAAGCAAGTTACACCAACCCTGCCACATAAATGTGATTGGGAAATCGACCCCAACAATATGGCCTTCTCAAATTTTACTCCCATTGGAAAGGGTTGTTTTGGAGAAATGCTAAAAGCAAAATGGTGGTACGCGAGTTGCAGTGAAGAGAATTTTACCTACTCTTTCAGATGATAAAATGGTGGTATAGGACTTCAAAAATGAGGTTGAATTACTAGTGAAGTTGCGGCATCCTAATATTGTCAGTTTCTTGGTGCAGTCGCAAAGAAACCACCTTTGATGCTGATAAATAAGTTCCTTCATGGGGGGACCTACATCAGTTTCTTAAAGAGAAAGGAGCTTTGCCTACTGGGACAACTATTAACTTTGCTCTCCATATAGAAAGGGGAATGGCTTATCTCCACAATGGAGCAAATGTTATTATTCACCTGGAGCTGAAGCCTAGAAATGTATTGATTGTCAACACATACCTTTTGAAGGTTGGATATTTTGGTTTGAGAAAACTCTTAAAAGTTAAAGATGCACATGATATGTAAAAATTGACTGGAGAAACTGGAAATCTAGGTACCAAACATCTTTACTAGTATTTTCACATTTGGCATAAGATAAAAATAAGTGATGTCAAGGATACTCACTACTTTCTTGAGCATAGTTAGAATTTTTAAATTCTTTCAATCAGCATTCTCTTTCAAAGTGGTCAAGTAAAATTGAACATTTTTCTTATCAAATCTACCTCTACCTCTTCCTCTCAAATTACCTCTTCTTATTGATCCACTTCTTCCTCTACCTCTTGAAGGATTTTGGTTTTGCCATATACCTTGGCCTTGATTTCTTTTGGCACTATTGTTGCTTGCATCTTCATTGTTAGTAATTTGTCATTTGGAGGAAAACGTTTTATCTACAACTTCAAGAGTGTCCTTCAATCTTTTTTTCATGAGGCATGACGGATCAAACCTATTGATAAAACATTAGTTTCGTCAAATTCTTACTTTATTCTATGATTATGGCTACATGATTCCATCTAGGTGTTAAACATGTCAATACCTTTTTAATTAAAACAACATTACTTACAGTTCCTCGAAGTATAGCCATTTTATTGAGGACCCCTTTCACTCTCACACAATAGTCACTAATACTTTCAGCTTCTTGGGTAGTCAAATTATATAACTCTCACTTCAATGTGTGAAGCCTGACCATCTTAACTTGATCACTGCCTTCGTAAGCTTAGTCTACAGTGTGCCAGCATATTTGGGGGTTGTTTCTCATGATATTCTTGGAAATGAGGTCTTATCATGAGCTATGTCAATGTGGAACAAAGCTTGAACATTCTTCTTCCTTTCTCCATTCCAATGAGTTTGGCTCCTCAAAAAGCCATTCAAAAATATCCCACAGATATGTTCCAATAAAAAAGGTAAGCATCTTAATGCACCAATAATCATAATGTTTCTTGGTTACAATTAGACATGATTAACTTTGGCGAAATACCAACAATAAAAATTTAACCCCAAACAATTTTACATGCTCATACCACTTCTAGAATATGAAATGGCTTTTTGTAGAATATGAAATGGCTTATTTAAGCACGCTGATAAACCAAGATAATTATGAATAAAACAACATATAAAAAAACAATGAACAAATCAAACACACCCACTCACTTACCTCAAGATTCTAATGGCTATGTGTCAGGTGTTCCACAGATCAAGGTAGAGAATTCTGGATGGAGTAATGGACAACTTCAGAAGCTCCAACCAGAAAATTAATTAACTGTAGTTGATTTCCTTAATTTAAGGAAATTACCGGAGTTGGTTTCCAAAAATTAAGGAAAGGCTGCAGTTTAGTTCCATAACTGTAGGTTACAGTTGGAAAACTTAATGGAGCTTAACATTCTCCCACTTGGTCCATACTTCCAAACTTAATGTCTCAACTTAAAAACCATTGATAATTTGTATTAAGTAATAGATACATGAATCGTGGCGATAAGTCCTCTAATGACGAGTATTATCTTCCATATATTACTATGTATTTATTCTTATTATAATTTATGTGGAAACAATTTCTTAATGAATAAACCTTATGTTTATTCTTCGTCCTTCTTAAATGAATTTTCTCAAATCAACTTAAAGTGCACATAAATATGAGAAAAAACATCACAATAATTAAGAATTTCATTAAAATAATATTGTCCATACAATGAGAAACTACATAATGGAACCAAGTCCCATATTCATTACATGATCCTTGAATTTAAATGGTGGCATGCCCTAGGTCGAAGGATTAATGATCATTAATTCAGTGCTGACGTGCTCAATGACCACTCTCTTTTCTTTAACATGTTCCCTTTTAGCTAAATACTTAATGTCGATGTGTTTATTTCGACTCCCACTTTTGTTGTTTTAAGCCATAAAAATAGCAGCTGAATTATCATGATATATTCTTAATGGCTTAGAGATAGTATCCATAATTCTAAGCCCATAAATGAAACTCTTAAGCCATACACCATGTAAAGTAGCCTCAAAACAGGAGACGAACTCGCGATCATTTTCAGCTCCAATGTTGTAGTCAGATTCTTGTAGATACACAACATAATCACTAGGAATTGCTGATTTCTTTGGTCTAGTAGATATTCTTAATGTTGTACCATCATCTTCCTGAGAAGTATGTGGTTCAACTTGTTGTTCAAAAGTTCTTGGCAACTCTTGAACTCCTTGATCTACTGGAATATCGTCAGCAGCTTGTGGAACTTCAACGATTGGTT
>APFE031087941.1:0-10014 GCA_000404065.3 Pinus taeda | reverse complement strand
ACTTAACAATTTAATTGTGATGCCAAGGGTGCCAAGTTGGTCATGCCCTTCAAGAATTTCCCCTGAAATTCCAAGGGTGACACGTTTGGTTGTGCTCTTCAAGAACTTCCCTAGAAGTTCCAAGGGTGCCACACCTTAACAGTTTAATCGTGATGCCAAGGGTGCCAAGTTGGTCATGCCCTTCAAGAATTTCCCTGAAATTCCAAGGGTGCCACACCACTTGCCCTTCAAGCATGCAGTAACTACGAGGGGAAAAAAACATGCAACGTCATAGACCTCGATCGTCTCTCATGTTGCCTGCTATAGTGAGACTAATGGTGTCGGGGATCAAGGAATCCGCCTTGATGCGCACCCCCCAGTAGGTTCCTCATGAGTGACCCGACTTTGGGACCTGCCCTCATGGCATCGTGATCTTCAAGGCGAAGGTGTTTCAACTCTTCCAGCCCAAGTCACGGTGGGAGTGCTAGTGGGTGAGATCAGGAACTCTGTCCCACCCCTCCCGTGTAGTTCCATCCACCTGTACAACCCCATCACCCATATGTGAGTCATTCGGCCAAATAACTCATCTGTGCCTGCAACCATTAACATATCATCATAATATAGATAAACATATATAGCAGGTTTCAAAATCGATTAGAATTTCAAAGATAAAATAACATAAATTTTCATCAAACCAGGTGTCGTCAACTCGTCATGTGCGAGTGCCTCTGGTGGTTTTCCTGCCATACTCAATAATAATCAGTAACCGGGTTTTTCAGTGTTAGTCATTGTCATAATAGCATTAATTACCATCACCTGGCCATTCACATCACCGTTCATTGTGAACCAGAACTAATGTAAGTAGCTAACATAGGGGATACCTCCATCATGGCTAGCATCATCATAACCTTAATGGAACCATACATATAGATCAAGGCTATCATCATTATAACATCCAATAGAAACATGTCTATCCTTTACTACTACCACCATCATGATATCAATAGAGAATACACATAACCATTAATTATATCATAATCATAATATTAATAGAGAACATACATAACCATCACATTCGTTGATAAAGGAGCCACGTTTCTGGATCCTCAGCCTGAGTTGCTCATAGACTAAAGTATGCAAGATAATGTCATATTAGAGTGAGGAAGCTAGGGTGGGCATTACATACACCCCCTCTTAACAATGGACTTCGTCCCGAAGTCCTTAGAACATAAAGGAGAATGACAAACCCATAATCTTAGGAACCCTTCTTGAAATTCTTGCCAACCTTCTGGTGGGCAGGTTATAATTTTCTCAAGGTATCTATACCACGAATTCCTTTATAATTAAAGGACTATATCTGTGATCATTGCAACCCATAATTATTTATGTATTTAGAAACCATCAAAACAAGAAGCAGGACAATCACAATCAATATTCATCTCATGGTACAAATTAATATATGCCGCAATCAACCTATTAACATCATTCACGCACGATTTTCTTTACAAAAACAGAAAATTCCATGCAAGAAGAAATTACAATAATAGGTTGCACTAGACACTATCCAATCCAAACTAGAGCAGAGCCATGCTAAATCAAGAAAAATAATAAAATAACACATGACACTTCATCTATTTAGAGACAAAATTTAATGGGGTGATGATGTATTGCACCCTTCTCATCTATTCCCCAATTCATTCATTCAAGGGTATCCTGCTCTGGTTTGTCCACCCAATTCAAAAGAATTGCACAATTCCAACTCTATTCTTGTTTGCCCCATGTACCTTGTAGCCTATTTTATACAACTTCTAAATTAAGACTTGACATTTCTCCCACCCTACTTGCGATAATTTCCCCCCAAGTGTCTTAATATTTGCAATAAAATGCAAAACTGAAATGAGTTGATCATGATCCTCCAAGAGTACTTCTTGGTGGGGACTAACAGGAAGCAACTGTAATTCAATGAGGTCCTGCAACTTCATCATACTTCTACTCTGATTGTCGTGATTTATAACTAAGTGATGCAATATACCAATCAATGCCATGCTAACAAATAGATCATGCCCCTCTTCAACAATCAGTAATATACCATGAACGAAATCCATATTTTATGACAACATTTCATCTAAGACATAATAATCTAACTATCTTTCCTTGTTTTTCACTTGCATCTTTCATATTTCCTTATTAACATTTCTTCACATTAAAAGTTAAATATCATTAATCTTGATATTGAAATTCTTTATGGTAGTCATAAGCTGATATTTTTCTCCCTCGATTTCTCAAAATGGATTCTACTCGTTGCTCCAATATCGTCTCTCAAGTCAAACAATTCCCTCAATGCAACTCCAAATACCCTGTTTCTTGTTAATCTTGTAGCTTTTCAATTATTGACTTGTATTCTTGATTCTTTTTAACCAAATAAGCAATGTCTGAGCAGTTATTTTATTGTTCACTTGATGTCAAATTGGAATACAATAGTGATTGGATGAACCCAAGTGGTGTGTCTATATGGACAGACCAACCTGTACTTCTTGGAGGGCCAACTTTATATTTGGAAGCAAAAATAATTTAATTTCAAATTTCATTTTCCCTCTCTTTTGAAGCCGACAGGAAGAACATGGCTTACATATTATTGGAGGGCTAAAACATTAAGTATGAAGACCAACCATAGCTACAAATCCAACAGTGGACTCTTTCTTACTTCATTAGAGGCATTGTATAAAGGCTTGAGAGTTACAAGGAGTATGAGATGCAAAATTCCATATAGTGAAAATCCAAAAGAGAAGATTGCTTTAAGAGATGACAAGTTACAAGTTGTCAAATGTCAAAGAATAATGGCAATGAAGACGCCATATGGAGGTGTCAAAAGATGTGCAAGGCTGTTATATATGCACTCAACCTAATGAAAAGCTTACTGCCAGTTAATCAAATTGCAGAGGACCATTTCAAGATTGAATTCGATGAAAGCACATGCCTCATAAAGGACAACAGGAAACAAGATTAGTTGCAGAAAGTATTGAAGAAGGTGGTCCCAACAGATTCGCTCCTTGCACTTTTTTTTTTTTTTTTAAATATTGTCCATACTTCACAGTTTGCCTCCGATTCAACAGAAGATAGTTGTATTTTGAAGCTTGCATTTTCAGCAAGTAACATAGAGATAAAATTGCCAAGAAGATGCATTGTGATTCAACCATGCAATAGAAATTAGAGCACACTGACCTTTGTGGTCCCATGAGAACTTCACAAATAGCAAGTTGAAAGTATTTCAAAATATATTGATGACTTTTCAAGAAAAACCGGGTCTGCTTTCTCAAGTACAAGTTAATTACTATTGAAATAATCAAGGAATTCAAGTCTATGACTGGAAGGTAAAGTAGAAAGAAGAGTAACGCTTTCTTGTGAACCGTAATCAGTGAAATTGCAATGAGAAAATAGAGCAAAAATTCCAAAATCAATAGAGCAATAACAAAAAGCAATTATAGACCCAAGGATATTCATACGAGATCAGCAATCGTAAAGTAAAATAAGAAGGAAATATGCTCCCAGATACAAGATTAATTCTATAAATTACTGGGTCTGGATTATATGTATTGTAATTTCCCTTGGGAGAAACCTGAACTGGTCTAGCAGTGAATAAGCAACTTTTATAGCTAAGACAGTAACAGCAAAGTTGAAAGTCTTTTGATAAAGATAGGCTTCGGTTTTCCCTCATTTGTGATTTTCTTATAAAAACAGTGGCTCAAAAAAAATGACAAGCTTACCAAAAATTAAGCTTAGATCAATTACATATTGAAGCCTAAAATCCGTTAGAGAATATAAAACGTCAATATCCATGCATTTTTAATTAGTGAGAAACAAGAACAGTTTATCAGTCATTAATCTATATATAGCTAATGAAACAATTCCATGTGTCCTAACGGACAATAGTTAGAAAAACAAACTGAACTTACAGCACAAAGTTTACTCATTCCTTTTGCTCGAGGTGCCCAAATTATAATAAGGTAACAAACATTATTGATTTCCAACATGTATAGGTGGTGCCAGTATTCAAGTTACAGGTAGTTGAACCCCCACATAAAAAATAGATGAGACCAGGCAACACGCAATGAATTACTGTGATATCAGGCAAACACATCCAAACAGAGATTTTTTCAGAATTCATATCGAGTCCAATAACATCTTCCTGCTTTTCAATGTGGTTCTCAATGATTTGGGTTGGAGAGAGTCATGTAGTGGCTTAGATTATGAAATAATAGGGCCATGTTACTGGTTCGATTAACAGTGTTGTAAAGATCTTGGCAACTTTCTGGATGAGCACACACAAGGTTGAGGTGCATTATCACCTCAGCCCTAACTCCAACTATTTAGGCCCAAAAACCCCTAAATGACCAAGGGAGGAGTCCTAAATATAATCCTAGTTAATCCCAAATAAGATCAGTGCCTTATATCATATGGAGTCACTTGGAGTGTACATGTTCAATTCTTGGAATTGTGTAGCTGTAAATTAAATGACTGTTGCAGCAGAAAACTAAACAACAATTTAGTAGCACCAAAACATTAAAAATATATTGAGTGACCTATGGATTTTGGTCCATAGGAAGAATCCTAACCAGAAATGTTTATTTTTTTGATTTGGTTAAGTGATTGAGGATTTATGACTCAAAACAACTTGTTGTTTTGTGTGGTAGACTAAAATCTGCAAAAAAAACGAGGGACAACAATCTGATTTGACTATAACACGCACGCTACAGGTGCCTTGGCACTTCTAAATGATTAGTCTAAAGGTGGAAAAGGTAGGAGGGTGAATATAGAGCCTCTTGAGGCCTCCCCCAACTATAATATGATTGAGAAGTGAATTTTCAACAAGTTTGAAATTATTTTTTTAAAATCTGGGTGAAATCCTCTCAGTTTACTGACCTAGAAATTTCCAGATTTAATTTAAAGACTAAAGTATGAATGGAAATGATGAAATCTTACCTTGAATTCACTAAAATTTGACTATTACACGCTCTAGAGAAAATGGAAAGTGTTTGGGCTGAATATCCTAACTTGCAAAGCTGAAAACCCTTTTGAAAATTGCCATTCTAGCTTGGTACAACAATGCAATCTTTAGATCTGTAATGGAAAATGGCTAAATACAAGTGTAAGAATATCTAGAAATGATCCTCGTATCTTTTCTTGGTTAGATCTATCAATAAACTCAATATTCTCCAAGATTTAAGCTTGTAAAAGAAAGCAAAATATCAAAAATATTAATAAATCCATTAAGTGAACAGAAAAATAAAGTTAAGAACTAACAAGATCACAGAAAAATAAAGTTAAGAACTAACAAGATCACAAAAATCTTGGAGAGAACTGAACGCTTGGAATTGCCAACTTGCATTCAATACTTTGACTCTGCACAGTAACATCTCCATTAATAGGGATAGATAAGGAACTTTTTCTTTAATTTGGAAGTACTTGGTGTCTATGTTTGCAACAATGTTCCATCACCAGTATAGAACAAAAAAAATCACAGCAATGCTTGCTCAACTACAAAACCAAATATGCATCTCCTTCCACTCCTTTTGTGCATAAAATAATAATGGCTATATGCAGATACTATAACACTAGGGTGTCAAAAAGAAATTTTAGGAAGTCAGAAAGCATCATAATTGGAAGTAATTGGATAAAGAAAAATCAGATGAAAACCTCGAACTAGTCGATTCCCAGTACTAAATGAACTAGTAACAAAAGTTTTCTTGAAGCACTTCATAGAGGTCGCAAGAAAAAGATATTGAAGGTAACTACGTATCACACTCTTAGCCCAAAACATACATACAACACACCACCATATGAAACAACTTATATAAATCATTTTAAAAGGAAGACTTCATTCATTTTCAAAACAACTCATTCACAGTCATTGCTCTGCTGTGATGGATTGTATTGTTTTCTTTTAAGCATGTGCTCAAATTGTATAAATTTGTTTAAAAATTATATAATTCAAGAATAAAAATAAAAATAAACATTCTCACCTTCAAATCAGCTAATTTGATTTAGCAACTCGCATATCATCTGAAAAATAATTTATATAATTTATAAACCTTTATTTAGTCTGAACGCAACTCAAAGAAAAATGGATTCAAGTGATTTGAACTTTATCAGAGAAAATTACCTTGACAAGATCAACTAAATTTCTTGAAAAATCAAGCCGAATAAGGGGATCGAAGACCCTGACATTATCGGTGAGAGTTATGAATTCTTCTCCCATCAAATGCGGAACAGAGAGAAGTGTGAGTTCTTGTCCATTCATCTAACTATAGAAGTCCTAAAGTGATCTCGGCAGTCGAATTCGTCGACAATAAAGTGCTGAGAGTTGTGTGGAATTTTGATGAACGATATTGGAACAAATTAGGGATTCTACTACATTCTTTCTCGGAAAACTACGGCGAATCTATCGTATTGTCTCACAGGATCAACTGCCAGATCAGTCAAGTCCACTAGAGTTGCTATCGGTTGGAACAAAAAGTGGTTTAATGGTGAAGTCTTCAGATGTGATCTGCTTGCCATGTGCGCTGCATAAGATGGACTAGGCGATGACCTGTCACAAGTTAGTTCAGACTGCATTCATTCCAAATAGCATCAAATGCCAATTTACTGTCAAACGAGATCTCAGGGATGCATTTTAAATACGGATTGCATTCATTTATTGTCACATGATTTTTGAGTGATGTTGAAGTTTTTGAGCTGTTGAATGATTAGTTCCGTTATATTGTAGGTCTGAGGATAAAAGCAATTTTTTCCACTCGAATTACTGAGCCACATACATTCAAACTACCTTATACAGGAACGAAGATTCTGGCAACTTCTAGTTTCAAAACTGACGGGAAGCGCGCAGTGGAGGGTTGGAACGGGATTTGGATTTAACGTTTTCCCATATATTATTCCTGTATATTGCTTGATTTTAAGCGTTTTCCCAAACTAGAGTGGGCACTACAAATGGCATTTATTTTGAATGTACTTTTTGTGTGTTATTTTGTGGTCAAACTGTCAGGATCTACTCTGTTAATCAATGTAAAAGGATCATCTCTTTCAGAAAGCAATAAAATTTTTATCATCCCCATCCCATCTGGTCCGAGAATAATCCTTTTTGTTTTGTAAAGGAGTGCTGTTGGGTTATGGCCGCACCATTTTCTTTGGCAACATAAAATAGCCATCTCATTTTAGAAAAAACAACCCAAACTCTCAAATTGCGAAATCCAAAAAGGCACCATTCATTTGGTAAAAACATGAAATTGATTGTATAGTTTATTGCATGATAAATATATCTTATCGTAATGCACCCCCGATCCAGGAATTCATTTATTGCACAAAAACAAAGATTGATTTCTCCAATTTGAGCTAGCAAAGCTCAGGGATGTAAAAAAAAAACATAATTCCATGCTTATCAAACAATCATTTTTAAACTTTTCTATGTAACTCGCCAATATATTGACTTTAATTAAAAACAACTAGCATATATCGTAGAGCAAGGTATTATAGATCACGTGGTCAACCTCAAACACTCAAATCAGTAATACATCATAATAGACACCATTTACCAGGCCAAACTATGGATATAATTGCACAATTTCAATGTCCGAATTCTTGGTATAATGCACCCTCGATCTAACAAATCATTTATCACACAAACATTCGGAGAATTATTTTTTTCATTTTATGCTAACAGAGCCCAGGTGTCAAAACGAGCTCCATGTTTGATTAGGACCCCACGTTCTCACCGTGGCCCTGGGAGGTCCACGCTAGCCACTGACGAATTGCAGAGGGATCTAATATGGACCTTTGTGTGTTCTGGCTAAAACAAGGTCTATAAAAGCATTCAAGATGTAGAGGTTGAACCGAAACCTTTGCAGGTGTTTCGAAGATAATTTAAGGAAATAAAAACAATTCCAATAGCTGGAACACGTAAGTGATTCCAGTTCACATTCTGTACATCCAAAACCTGATCTCCATCATGGTAAGGTATGTAAGAGCTTAAAATAACCCAAATCTAAATTATATCCAGAAATTGAGCTCCATAGCATCAGGCAAACTCAAATGCAACCCTACAAAATGGTCCAGGGCGTTCATAACATGTAAAATCCAGCCATCAGCAGAATTCATAACAAGGTTTCATGGAGCATTCCATGGGAATCAAACTACGATCACAAAATAAAACCCAACACCAAAATCATTTTGTGTCAAAACCCGCAAATCCCATCAATCCGAACACGTAAACACAAATGGGTTTCATCCATTAGTTATTGGATAGTAACTGAATGAATTGGGGGTTGATACGGAGTCCAAGAAAATAAAAATCCATGTTTTTCTCAAACAAAACCCTATGCAACGAAACCCTTGCGGCCTTAACACCAATACTTAACCAAAAATAAAAGCAAAAGAGGGGAAATAGAATTGTACCGAAACCACCGACCTGTGATAATCCACCAGTTCACATAAACAACAAAATCGAAGAACAAATTGATTCCAACTCACCAGTATTAAAAAGACGTGAGACTAAAACCGGAGATTTCTTTTGGAACACGCCATCCCGCATCCCAAAACAACCAAATAAATAACGCTCTAAAGAAGTTCACCCGCCAATCGTGAGAACTAGTGTCAAAAAGAATCCTACTGGTGGAGATTCCGTGTTCAAGTCCAGGGAGTGAGGTTTTCCTTTAGCTTTTCATATTCCCCTGTGGTCTCGTGTTATGTTTCTTCATTTTATGTGTCAGTGTCGAGCGAGTTTTTTTTTTTTTTTTTTTTCATATAAATAATGGTTCTTAGGCCCAGTGGGTGTGGAACCTAGCCTGATACCAATGTAAGGTCAGTTCATACTATACAAAGATATATAATATTATTTATATTATTATTTTATAAATCACAGCAAATACAACTAGAAGAGAAACACATTGAAATTTCAAATTTATTCATCACTATCTAACACATTCCTGACACTCATTTCAGGAAACATATCACACATTTATATGCTTTAAATCTAAGTTCAAGAAATAAGAATTACATGTGTACCGTACACCGAAGAGGCGCGAATTCGCTTGATTGGTTGTCGCGAGAAATTCCTTGTTGCTGGTCCGTCTGCGAGTATGTGATGCCGCACTTGATCTGACGAGACCCACCGGTTAACCTCCCAACCAACTCCTTGGGTACTCTTCTTTACAATGGAGGAACAATCTAGCTGGAAGAGGAGAGCAACCATAGCTCAAGAGTCCCCTCTCTAAAGCCCTCAGCCTCACCAAACTCACTATAGCTTCGTAGTCACTGCCTTCACAAAATATCATCCATCCAACAATAGGGCTCCCAAAAGTCCCTTGTACCATGGCCTGCCCCTTCTTTTATAAAATTTCTCATAGATGACACTTGGCATGTCATGCATAATTATAATATTTTTCCTTTTTAATAGCTTGATTATTCACCCACCCATGTGTCATTCTCTCATCAAGGGTCACCCAAAATTATTTACTTATCTTCTTTTAATTAAAACTAATATTTCCCTCATCTCACAAGATTCCTATTTCTACTCCTAGATGTCTCTTTATTCCCCCCTTTTATTCCTTAAATTGAGTTTATTACATGGAGTCAATTAAGGAGTTAATATTTAATTCACAATCTACTTCCTAAATTAACTCAAGTTATCTCTTAGATGGATATTCTTGTGCTGGTTGATGCCACATGGACCTTCCCTATATTTCTCTAAATTTAATTTATTTTTCTTATTTTAACTCACCTTCCTCTTTTATTAATGAAGGTTTACTTGGTTTAGGATTAATCTTTAACCTTACAATATGTTTGCCTTCCCCTTTTTTCTAATTAAACCACCTAATTTACCTAGCATTTTCCAACATGGGGAGGGTAGAATTTTTAAGGTACTCTATTTATTTCTTCCTATGATCCTCCTTATTCCAAGTTTTAATTTTGATTTAATTTCCTTGGTTTCCAATCATCATTTTCCCTTGATGTAACTTTACCTAGATTTCATTCCTTACTTATATT
>APFE031087940.1:2816-26991 GCA_000404065.3 Pinus taeda | reverse complement strand
ATCGGGGTACTCGCCAGAAATGGCGGGGGAAAAAGAAAAATTTTGGAACCATAATCATAAGTCGCGTCGGCAGTATGTTGCTCTTGAACATGGCACTCCTCTGCTTTCGCGTCAGGGTGGGGATATCTGATTTGGCCTTTCACTTGCCTCCGTGGGTTTGGGTGATCCTATTTGACCTCTCATCTGCTCACTGCCTTGTCATCGTGACCTCCTGATCTAATGATGTCAAAATACTGCCAACTTCACTGTCGTGTCGTCAATATGTTCAAGAGAAGTCCACCTCTGCAAAGAAGAAAAACCGCCTCCGCTTGATAGTTCATAACTCTCATTTCACAACATTGCACCTTCCCGTCTCGCGTCGATGATGTGGGAAACATTATGGCTCACCTTCGACAAAGACCACTTCCTGTCGACTTCAGCTCATTATCCAGGAAAGTGGCCTAGAGACTCCTTTCCGGTACCTTGGAGCTTGCATGCCTTAATGTCAGGTTCTTCGTATTCGACGTGAGGTTTTCATCATTGGCCTCCGATCGAATAACTCTATGGGTGTTCGACTTCGGCTCATACATTCACACTCCGTAGACTGTACCTGTAGTACCTTGAGGGCCATTGTCATTATTGGTAGTACCTCTCACGTCTGTTAACAGTTTTCATTATTGACTGGTAATCAGACGATGTCCAAGCATGTTCGACGTCAGCTTACATGTTCACACGCTTGGACTTGTACTTGTGTTCGGGTCGAGATGGAGCGCAAGACCCTGGATTGTGTCTGTTGTAATCCAGGCGTGATTTTGATACATGACTCTTTCGCTGGATAGCTGCGACCATACCGGAGTCTATTCATCGATCCCAACTAGATGGCTGCGTCCATACTACGGATCTTGATTATTATACACTCTGTCAATGGATGGCTGCGTCCATACCACATACATAATGTATTTGAACTATCATATTGTATCTCTCTATGCAGGTTCTCAGCGGCAGTTCGATATGATCTTGTAAAGCACTTCACCTCTCTCTCTTTCTCAAGGCTCATGCTTTAGGGGGCATTTGTTACGCAGTAATTTGTCACCATCGGCCACCGTCCTTGTCGCACCCCACTGTCACACATTGGAGGACACATTTACGGACCTGTGACCAGTGACATAACTTGAAAACACTTGCATTGAGGCCTCCTGAGTATGAAGTTCAATAACCCTGAAGACACCTTCTGAAGATTAGCCTTGGAAAATGCCTATTTCCCATTAGCGCGGGACCACAGTGTATTACCCCGCGCCAATGGCTCAGTCCTTACAAAGAGGGCGCGCCCATAAGCGCTCTGTCCTAGAGCACGGTCCGCGCCACACAAATTAGGCATGATTTTTGGCCAGCGCATGCTAGAATGCTTTTTCCCTTGCGATTCACTCAGTTCCCTGAAGGAAAAAGCCCACAAAAGCATCCGGGTTTCGGCTTTTCTATCCAAGGCAATGGCTATTATGAGACATTACCAAAACTCAGAATGTGTCCACATACATTGTATATCTCCTCTCCCTTTATCTATAAAAGCCTGTCTCCCCATAATGAACAGGCTGGAGTAGAGAGTTTTTTTGGAAGCCAAAGCAAAAGAGCAAACAAGCTAGTGTGAGAGAGATACTTTTTGAGCTAAAAGTTGAAAGTAAGGTTATGCTGCCGAATTGTTGAGAGAGAAAGTGATTTTGCAAGACGTGTCGGACTGACTACCCACCCAGCTAGAGGAGTTTTACAGTGTCAAGCCTTAATTGGTTGTAATTTCTTCTCTCTCATTACTTTTAATGCAAAGCGACTGTCATTATGGTTTCATTCATGTGTTACATCAGTGATATGTGAATTGTATCTTGCTTGACTGGTACATAGCTGTATGTTTTTTGGATTTTATGCTTGTTGTGGGTTATTCTTCACTTGTGCAGGTATCTATGTGCGGATAGCGACCGGCCGGAGATAGAGGATAGGAGCGACACTTCCCCCCACAACAAAAAAGCGTTGGATCCCAGGTTGGTCTCCTTGATCGACTTCTAAATTATATAGCTAGGAACTTGCATGCAGCGTGATTGATTGTTGCTAGACCCTTGTGGGGCTAGTGGGATCCACCTCTGTCCGCAGAGGGGATTTACCTCCACAACAGGTATCTTAATTTCCATGATTTTGAGTGCCTGAACTGAGATCTACCACATGAGAGAGTTGCCATCAAGTACAACACATGTACCATAGAGCCAAACCAGAAACATAATGCCAACAGAAGGTATGAGTAATAGCTCTCTGGATTTTGATTTCTATGAAAATTGTGTATAGGGGAAGCAGAATTGGGTGAGTTTCCCCTCCGGTAGTAAGAGGACGAAACAGATATTAGAGCTTGTGCACAGTGATGTGTTTGGACCTATGAAGGTTCCATCACTGGGTAAGTCTATGTACTATGTATCATTTATAAATGACTTCTCAAGGAATACATGGATATATTTCCTTAAGAAGAAATCTGAAACCTTTGACACGTTTAAAGAATTTAAGGCTCTCGTGGAAAATCAAACTGAGAAGAAGATAAAGGTGCTGAGGACAGATAATGGTGGAGAGTTTTGCAGCAAGGAGTTTGAAGAATTTTGTAAGAAGTGTGGTATAGAATGATGGAAGACTACTCCATATACACCTCAGCAAAATGGAGTTGCAAAAAGAATGAATAAGATATTGATGGAAAGGGTAAGAAGCATGCTCTGTGGTGCTCGGTTAGGACAGGAATTCTGAGCAGAGGCGGTGGATATTGTATGTTACCTAGTCAACAGGTCACCTTCATCAGCGTTGGAGAATAAGACTCCACAAGAGGTATGGGCTGGTAAGAAACCCTCTCTTTCACATCTGAGGGTATTTGGATGTGATGCATGTGTATATCTTCCAAAGGAGAAATGAACCAAGTTGGATAGTAAATTTGAAAAGTGCATCTTTATTGGGTATAAGGATGGTTTAAAGGGTTATAATCTTTCGAACCCAGTCACACGGAAGGTTGTGTATAGTTGAGATGTGGTGTTGAGAGAGGAAAAAGATGTTATTAAACATGAATTACAACCAAAGGAACCTTACAAGATAGAGTTTGAGCTTAAGGAGGAAGAATCAGACTCTACAGTAGAGGAGGAATCAGAAGATGAAGAGCCACAAACTCTAGGTGTGAGAAGACTAGTTCCAGAAATAAGGCAGCTAGAAAGGTATAGTCCATCTGCTTTCTATTCAAATATTGCTTTATCTATTACTGATGATGATCCCAGAACTGTGAAGGAAGCAGTAGATTCAGAGGATGGAAAACTATGGAAAGAGGCCATGGTTGATGAAATGGCATATTTGCCCAAAAATGAGGCTTGGGATCTGGTGGGTTGCGAGCTAGAAGGAAACCCATTGGTAGCAAACGAGTGTTCAAGAAGAAGACAAATGCAGAAGGAAAGGTGGAGAAATAAAAAGCTCGGTTGGTAGCAAAAGGTTATTCCCAGGTGTTGGGAATTGATTTTGGTGATATTTTTTCCCCTATTGCCAAGGTAACTTCTATTATATTACTTTTATTTGTTGTTGCTGCTTTTGATTTTGAGGTAGAACAGATGGATGTGAAGACAAAATTTCTTCATGGGGATCTGGAAGACGAAATATACATGAAGCAACTTGAAGGCTTTGCAGTGAAGGGTAAGAAAGAACTGGTATGCAAGTTAAAGAAGTCTATGTATGGGTTAAAATAGTCACCAAGGATGTGGTATCAGAAATTTGATACATTTATACGGGGACTTGGCTTCACCAGAAGCAAAGCAGATCACTGTGTGTATTTTAAATTAATTGGTGACCGTGTTATTTATCTGGGCTTGTATGTGGATGATATGTTGTTGGTTGGAAATGACAAAGGAATTATCCAGGATTTGAAGACCCAATTGTCCTCCAAATTTGACATGAAAGATCTTGGTGCTACAAACTATATTTTGGGCATGGAAATTAAAAGAGACCAGGCAAAGAGGAAGCTCTGGTTAAATTAGAGGAAGTATGTCGAGACAATACTGAAGAGGTTTAATATGCAAGATAGTAAACCGATGAAGGTCCCTATTCCTGTAGGTGTGAGGTTATCTGTTGAGCAGTGTCCCAAGACACAAGAAGAGGAAGAGGACATGTCCCGTGTTCCATATGCGAGTGCAATTGGTAGCCTGATGTATGCAATGGTCTGTACTAGACTAGACATTGCACATGCAGTGGGAGTATTGAGCAGGATTATGTCAAAACTAGGGAAGGAGCACTGGATAGCAGTGGAGCAGGTTCTCAGGTATTTCCGTGGCACTAGTGATTATGGTTTGTGTTACCAAGGAAGATCAGGTTTGGAAAAAATGTTGGATATTCGTGGATTTGTTGATGCAGACTGGGCTAGAGATCTGGATCAGAGAATATCTACAAGTGGGTATGTGTTTAACATGTTTGGAGTTGCAGTTAATTAGATGAGTAACAAACAATCTCTAGTGGCACTATCAACTACAGAGGCAGAATACATGGTAGCCACTCATGCAAGCAAGGAAGCAGTTTGGTTGCAGAGATCGTGTTCAAGTATGGGGTTAGTACATGGAGCTATAATGATAGATTATGATAGCTAAAGTGCAATTTTGTTATCAAAGAACCCCGTATATAATTCAAAGACAAAGCACATTGATGTTTAGTATCACTTTGTGAGGGATATGATAGAAGACAAAAAGGTGTTGCTAGTGAAGGTGGACACTTTGAAGAATACTGCAAATGCATTGAAAAAATATGTGAGCTCTGAGAAGTTCTCTTGGTGTAGAGATACAATGGACATTTCAGGGCTAGAAAAATGACTAAGCACTCTTGTGGCCCCCTATGGAAAGAAAATAACAAGTGGGAGAATGTTGGGTTGTGTTATATTCTTTCCATGACTAGCCCACGTAGTTAACTGGGGGGTTAGAGGGGGGGCGTAGAACCCCTTCGTTGCTCCAATTGTGTAGCGGGGGGTGGGGAGGTCATAGGGGGTTTGAGGCATACCCGTAACCCCACTTTATGGGGTCTGGGGCAGCGCCCTGGAAAAGTTTGGTTTTGGACCCTATGTTAAGTTGGGCGGACCCACCTATGGTTTTGTGCATGATTTTCGCACATGTTTTTGGACGCGATGGTTTTCGGTCCATGGTATTGGATGCTTCGACATGTATAAATATGTATTATAAAATTGAAAGGAACATAATGAAAAACCAAGTTGGCAGTCTTGGTTTTGGGATCTAGGGGAAAATCTTTGTGTATATGTGTTTTATGTGTTATGCTCTCACATTGTTTATTTTTTGTATTTTAGAATTCATATGCAGGTAATTGTTGTACGGGGTTAAAACCTACACTCTATAGTTAGAGAATAAAATCTGACCAAACTATTTAATCTTGGCAGATAAGTATATTAGGTAGAGTAAATACGAGGATCTCAACTGTTTAGTCTGAGCCCTTAGATGTAATAAGATTAGATTTAGTTAGTTTACTTTTGTAAAGAAAAAGAAAAATGTTTGATAAGGGTTTGTTAGCTCAAATGCACCCTAATAAAGAGAAGTAAAAATGGTAGGATGAGTAGATGGGTAAGTAGAATAAAGTTTGCAGAATTGTGATGATTGTTAGACAAAAGCATATTTATCACCCTCATCATGAAAGTTCGAAGTATGAATGAGAAATTGGACTGGCATAAAATTCACAAAGTCAAATTAAATAATTTCCCCTCACTCATTTCACCCTCTACTTAACTAATTTCCCACAATAAGTTTGAAGTACCCAGAATCTTAAGTCAAAGGGTCTTAGAGCATTTCTCCAACTTCTAGAGGGACCAGATCCTCGGCTCAATGAATTATAGGCAATAAGTACTAAATCCCCCATAAGCATTCATTACCCCCCTCAGTTCATATATTCTTCCTAATAAATCCCTTTTCCTAATGTTAAAACTCTATTTTTCCTAAGGAAAAGCAATCACCCCCATGAATACCCCCTTTTCATAAAAAACCCACAAAAATACACTTAGCCTAAGTTATAATGTTTCTATGTAAAAAGAAAATGAATTACAAAAACACATTATGCTTAGTGCAATCCATTTTCTTCCTTTTTCATATTAACTTCTGATTTTATTTATATTCACTGATTCCCAAAAAAACCCCTTTTCCCCATATATTTTATTAAATCCCTCTAAATATTAATATCCCTACCCCAAAGTTTAAAATATAAACTTTACTTTATCCAACCCCGACTAATTGACATAATTAATCGATCAGTGATTAACTAAAGTCAAACCATCCACTAATGAAAGTCCACCCGAAGCCTTAACCCCCGCTTTAATCATGTATTAAACCAAAACCGATGCACTTAATGGCCCGCCTAGGCCCCCATTACCTTCCGTGCAACTCCCGTGCCCAACCACCACACGATCTCCCCCCTCCCCATCTGACAGTCCATGTTGATTTTGGAAGGGCCTGAAATCTGAACGATACCTACCCGAAATAGGTTTTTTCCACTGGGCCCCTGAAGCAACGTGGTGCTCAATGAATGGAATCGGGAGGCCTCCCCCCAATACAGCCAAGTGCCCAAAGGCTATGCGAATTAAACCACTTACCGCCAGCCCGCTACCTGTCAAAACAGTCACTGTTCACCCCGCTACGTGACAAACAGTCATTGTACACCTATACCTGCTAGATTGACTTTTTGTGCATAAATCCAAAAAAGCCCCAAATCATTGTTTTTATAGTTATTTCAACTGAAAACTTCCATGCGCGTGTCTGTGAATATCCAAGTTGTCAACCCACTTACAATTGCACTTTGAAGACACCAAAAGCTCCCAGATTGCCTTCTATCTTGATTGAAGCCTTTTCAACCGTTCAGATTTGCCATTCACCTGGCTCATACCCAATTTCTTCAAATTCCAGGTATTTAAGCCAAAATCCATTGAAAACCCTGTCAATTTCTAAACTAGTCGTTAAGTCTTCTTAAATTGAAATTAAAGAAGAACTTTAGTAACTTAAAATCCACATGGAATTGAACCATCACTACCTTAAAGAATGGAAATTTACTTTCCTATTCTTAAATCCACAAGAAATAAGAATGGTAACCCCAATTGCAATGGATGTCAGACCAATTATGACTCTTCACCTGGACCTAGACCACCTTCCCCTTGTTGATAAAGATTTCCAAATCAAGGAAACCTCTGTCCTTGAATCCCCTATCAAACTATACTACCGATACAGAGACCAATATCTAAACCATGTTGATAAAATAGGTTTCTATGAATCTAATTTGCCTAAGTATCAATTCGCTGAGGTGCACATCTTTCCAGAAATTGTCCATTATTGTCATGCAAACTACATTCCCAGTCAAAGAGCAATGATTTCCCCTAACCAAACCATACTTTTCACCATCACTACTGAGTCAATCAATGAAATGTTGCAACTACAAGCAGGGCAGAACTTAACCCCTATTTCCATTGGAGACCTACTAGACAGATTCCCTAAGCTTACCACTTCCAAACTTGCTAAGATGTTCCAAACCTTCATCAAGGAGGAAAAGCATATCCCAAAAGATCCTCCCGCATATGTGGCTACCATATTTTCCCCATTTGGTCATGACATAGTAGCAATGATTTCTTGTGTTTTAGGCTATACCACTAGTGAGTACATAGACGAAATCATCTTAGCCTTCATGTCCATTTTCTCTCCAAGACAATCCCCTGCTATCATGTATGATTATGCCAAGTTCATACCTGACAAAATGCATGACCAATTCCTTAGAATGAGTACTGAGAGATTTTTTAAGTATTGTTTAGTTTTATACCATATTTTTCTATATTACCAAGCTGATAAGTTCTGGTTCACTCTCCAAAAGCTTGACACCAAAGATCATCATAGGTCAGTGATTTTTTGGACTCCTTTGATCCACAAGTGTGACTCACCATATCCATACATAGACTTCATAGATCTCTTTGTACATCCAATAGTGACCATGCTGCTAGGAAGTCCTTCTCCCAGAATCAGTTTAGATATCAGTAGGATCCTACAACTATCAAAACAACACATAGTGGGAGATTGGTACTTGTACCAAAATCACACAGAAATTAGGATCTATGGTTGTGAGTTGGCCCCATATAAATTTCCCAAATACCTCCCAATGAGGTTATTTGCTTTGGAGTAGTACAGGTAGATAACCAATTCAGATGAGGTGCATTTTGTTAAGGCCAAAAAGAATTCCCATCTCAAAATCAAAGATCAACTAGGCTCCTTTGTATGTAATAGCCGAGAAGCTAGAAAAGAAGAAGAGAAAATCCTTTAGATACTTAAACTAAAATAGAGCTTCATGTCGAGATATGATCCCTGTGACTTCATCTACAACAGAAGACAGAAAAATAAGATGGCTCCTTACATTCACCACCGAATCCCTGAAACAGAGAAATATGCAAATCAATTGGAATGGGTGGAGAATACTTTAGTAAACAGGGATAGCATTGAAGTTGTAGTTGAAAATGCTCTAATTGATCTATAGAAAAGCCTTGATGAGGGTTCTTTCTTACAGGTGCCAGGAGAATCTCAAGTCCAAGGAGAGTCTCAAATCCAAGAAGAATCACAGGCACGGGGAGAATCTCAGGCACAAAGTGAATCACATATAAAAGAGGAATCCTAGGTGCAAGAAGAGTCAAAATAGCCAGGCCTATCAGAGGAATTAAATAAAATAGGAATACCTATTGGCATTATGATACAGGTGTTGTCCTTGATGGCAACTCACTCAGATGATAGATCATAGTGCAATAGGTCAATAGCAAAGAATTAATGATCAAAGAGAGGTATACGCAGGTTCACCTTGAAAAAGAAGCGTACACATGCAAGTTAACAGAACAAAAGGAGAATATAATGTACACACACACTTTCACAAAAGGAAAGGTGTGTATATCTTGGAAAACTAAATTTTGGTCCAAGGTATTTGGTCCATGGTATTTTGATCCATGGTATTTGTCCAAGGTATCGGGTCCGAAGTATTGACCCCAGGTATTTGGTCCAAGGTATTGGTCCTTAGTGGTTTTGGTCCATGGTATTGAGAAATGCCTAAAACTATAAGAGGAGGAGAAGATCATTAGGCCAAGCAGGCAAGTATTGAATATATGATGAAGTGTGATATCTAGTATGCAGGTTATGGGTTTGTGATGCTTTGCTTGATCTGAACCATGGGTGCACCTATGTGGATGATGATGGATGATGGATCGGGATCATAAGGCTTGGAATGTATTATCATTATGTGGTTTGATCATTGATAGAATGGATCTAAATACTGACGTATGTTTTATTATGAAAATGTTATGATCTGGGTATGACTGAATTCTGAAATAGTTGTGAAGTGCGAAGTTAGTATTTGCAAATATGTATGCGGGTTCGCTTTGGTAAAACTGTGTATACACACTAGTTCAGTTCATCAAAGTCACATATACATTCTAAAATGCGATATCTGAATTTGCAGTTGGTTCTAGTGGGTATTGTAGAGTTCTGGGTTCTACTTTGTGTTTTAATGACTGCGTTTTGATGAAAGTATTTTAAATGTTTAGTGGTGATTTTTTTTGAACTTCAATGTTGTTGATGTGTCTAGTATGAAAATTGGATGAAACGTGGCCTTCATATATTGGTGTTGTGATCTAGGAGTATCCAGTCTGAAAATTTAAGAAATGTGGTCCCTGGAGGAAGAGTGAAGTTTGGAGCCTTCAGTAGGCCAGCGCCTACATATTGGTAAACATATCAGCCAGTACAAGACCCAGGGGGTTGGAGCTCCCTTCCAGTAGCAGCTGGAAAATGAGAGAAGGTCGTAGCCTTCTGCAAGTGGGTGCCTGCGTACTGGTATGAGTTTGTGCCAATACAAGATTGTAAACAGGTTTTTATTATATTAAAAGTAAGACAACAACAGGTGGTTTTTGTCCTGCATTGGGTTTCCACCATACATCTTGGTGTTCATGTGTGTTTCTTATGTGTGATGATATGTTCTCTTTTTACTGCACTTGGTTACTGTTTATATGGTTAATGAAGTTCTAATGCACTAATTAAAGATCAACGTATGTTGAATTAACTAAATCATAAGTTTGTTGGATATACGCTAGTTGCATTAAACATAGTTGTGTGTACACGTGAGTTCCCTTAACTGAAGTAGCATATATGAATCTAATTATGGAAATGAAAAATTATTGATTTTCTAATACTAATTCACCCCCCCCTCTCAATATTATTTCCAACAATTGGTATCAGAGCAGGTCCTTCAAAAGAAGCTTGATCGCTTGAAGGGTGATCCATCAAAATGAATAATCAAGACAGCATGGGATCCATCAGACTGCCAATCTTCGATGGGAGAAATTTTGTTTACTGGAAAATAAGAACCACAACATATCTACAATTGCTTGGAACGGATGTTTGGGAAATTGTGAAAAAGGGATATACATTTCCAACATCAATTCCTACAGATACGGTAGGTAGAAAGGATTATGAAACCAATGCCAAAGTTGTCACTACTTTATTGGGAAGTTTGTAAAAAACAGAGTTTTTCAAGGTCATGCAGCTCAAATCAGCCAAAGAAATATGGGACAAAATTGTTTTGAGCTACGAAGGAGACTCTCAAGTAAAACGTGCTAAGCTTCAAACTCTCAAAATTCAGTATGAAACTCTTAAGATGCATAGTGATGAAAGCATAGCTAATTACTTCCTATGTATAGATGAGGTTGCCAATTGTATGAAGAATTTGGGTGAAGAAACTAAGGAAGCTGTCTTAGTTGAGAAAGTTTTGAGATCCTTGTTTGCTAAATTTGAACCCAAAGTGTCTGCCATGGAAGAAAAACAAGATCTGCAGAATATCACTATGACACAGCTTCAAGAAATCTTAACTGCCTTTGAGATGAGAAAAGGACCATCAGATAAGAGAGAAGCATCATTTAAAGCATCAGCAAAAGGAAAAGGAAAAAATCATGAATCAGGACACATCTCAGAAGAAGAAGATGAGGTAAATTTTGTCAAGCAGCTTCAACGGGGTTCTAGAAGGTTCAAAGGTAAGCTACCTTTCAAAATTTTTCTTGTGGAAGAGTTGGTCATTAGGCTTCTAGATGCCCTCATGACAATGGAAAGATGTCTAAAGAAGGTAATAGAAGTTATTATACTCATGATGATAGTGATGGCTTGTCCAATAGTGATGAAGATGATCAAGAAATTAGGCTACTCATGGCATATGAAAATAATGACTTAGAAAAGGAAGATTTCCTTAAAGAAATTAGTCAACTTAAAATAAGTTTGGTAGAAAAGGATACCATCATAAACAAAATGACACATCAACTCACTGAAAAGGACAAACACAATGAAGTGTTAGAATGTGAAGTGGTAAGTCTAAGAAAAGAACTTGAAAAGACAAAGACTTTGAATCTTAGATTTGCTAAAGGATAAAAAACATTAGATGAAATCCTCAAAGTTTAGCGTTCACCCATTATAAAGACTGGTCTTGGTTTTGATGAAGGTGAATCTAGTTCACAAGGTAAGGTAAGAAACTCCAATGAAAAATCTGAGATGCTCAACAAGGAAATAGATAGTCAACCACATCAACAACCAAGGAAAGAGATTCTTCAAGGAAAATCTGTTACTCCTAACTGTGGAAGTAATATTCGGTTATTTCCTTCAAAGAATGATGTTGAATGTTTTATATGTCATAATTTTGGACATGCTGTAGCCAAATGCAGAAGAAGAATGGCTCAATATCATCACACAGAAAAATCATCAAGTTCCAGGTACTTTAAGGGATATCGCTTTGCTTGCAATATGTTTGGTCACAAAACTATTGATTGCAGTAAAAGGAATATGAAACACATAAAATGTTATGCGTGTAACAAGTTTGGACATAAAGTAAAGGAGTGCAAGAGCAAAATTCGGACACCAAACCAAAAGAAGCATACATCATCTCAATCCCAAGTATTGAAGAAGACAAAATTATTGTCAGAAAGATGTGGCATAGCTCAGTTTGCAGACATGACAAACCCAGGGGAAGCTAAAAATAAAACTTCAGTATTCCAATTTTCATATGCAGTTATTATGAAGATAAGTCGTGTATATATGGGAGTTATACGCTGCACAGTCGCATATATGTTAGTTTGAGGAAAAGCAGTGGGACAGACTCAGGAAAAGGGGTCTGATATGGTTCAGTCAATTATTTTGCTCTGTTTGATGATGGTTACAATCTGCTGATGATGTGTGGAAATATGTTGGTACTCAAAATTTGTTATTTAGAAGTACTTTTGATCCTCACAAGTTAACTTGATGTATATTTGATTGATGATGATGCCTTGATACTTCTTACTAATATATGCATGATCAGATCTAATAGTGAATAGATGGAACAGGTTCAGGGGGAGCATATGCTTTGAATAATGCATTTTTGGCATTATGGTTAGAAGTCCTTGGTGATGATGCTTATATGGCTAAATGATACATCTTGCTACTTATTGTTTGTTGGTCAAGAGAAAGGTATTGCAAGTTACAGATGTTGTTGACAGATGCTTATGGTGCAGATCATATATGGTGTATGATAGTTTCTAATGACTATCATGGTATTGTTTAGATTGTTGATATTTGTTATAAAACTCATGTATATCATTTGATGTAAAGGTCATGCAAGGACCTAATTTTTAACCCCACTATGCATGGGATGGATGTTGTAATAATTTCTATTTCAATCATGTATAAACTTTTGGTATATCCCCACTTGGTTGGGAGATGGATGTATGAGTCATTGGTGATAGGAAGGTCATACTCACTTAGTTGAGTTGTAGAGTCATGTTATTCTTTTGAAAAATATTTTTGGAGACTTTGCATGTGCTCAGGGGGAGCATGGACGGATTGGTACATCTTAGCATGTACAAAGGGGGAGCTTAATGAGAGATTTTAGCATGTACTTAGGGGGAGTATGGATAGCATAATGTATATCAAGGGAGAGAATATCTTGGTCCACCCTTTGCCCTTGATGTCAAAGGGGGAGAGTGACTTAGTGTTGTTGTTGCCATCAAGTCCAAAGGGGGAGATTGTTGGCATTATGATACAGGTGTTGTCCTTGATGGCAACTCACTTAGATGACAGATCATAGTGCAACAGGTCAATACCAAAGAATTAATGATCAAAGAGAGGTATACGTAGGTTCACCTTGACAAAGAAGCGTATAAACACAGGTTAACAGACCAAAAGGAGCATATAACGTACACACACACTTTCACAGAAGGAAAAGCGTGTATCTTGGAAAAATAAGTTTTGGTCCATGGTATTTTTATCCATGGTATTGGTCCAAGGTATCGGGTCTAAAGTATTGACCCCAAGTATTTGGTCCAAGGTATTGGTCCTAAGTGGTTTTGGTCCATGGTATTGAGAAAGGCCTAAAACTATAAAAGGAGGAGAAGATCATTAGGCCATGTGTGCAAGTATTGAATACCTAATGAAGTGTGACATCCAGTATGCAGGTTATGGGTTTGTGATGCTTTGCCTGATCTGAACCAAGGATGCACCTATGTGGATGATGATGGATGATGGATCGGGATCATAAGGCTTGGAATGTATTATCATTATGTGGTTTGATCATTGATAGACTAGATCTGAATACTGACATATGTTTTATTCTACAAATGTTATGATCTGGGTATGATTGAATTCTGAGATAGTTGTGAAGTGCTAAGTTAGTATTTGAATATTTTTACGTGGGTTTGCTTTGGTAAAAGCACATATACACATTGGTTTGGTTCATTAGAGTCACGCATACATTATGAAATGTGATAACTGAATTTGCAGTTGGTTCTAGTGGGTGTTGCAGAGTTTTGGGTTCTGCTCTGTGTTCTAGTGATTGTGTTTTGATGATAGTATTTTGAATGTTCAGTGGTGATTGTTTTTGAGATTCAATGTTGTTGATGCGTCCAGTATGAAAATTGGATGAAACGTGGCCTTCATATATTGGTGTTGTGATCCAAGAGTATCTAGTCTAAAAATTTATGAAACGTGGTCCCTACAGGAAGAGTGGAGGTTGGAGCCTTCATTAGGATGGTGCCTACGTACAAGTAAACATATCGACCAGTACAAGAGCTAGGGGTTGGAACTCCTTTCCAACAATAGCTGGAAAATGAGAGAAGGTCGTAGCTTTCTGCAGGTGGGTGCCTACATATTGGTATGAGTCTGCACCACTACAAGATTGTAAACAGGTTTTTCTTATATTAAAAGGAAGACAGTAGCAGGTGGTTTTTGTCCCGCATTGGGTTTCCACCTTACATCTTGGTGTTCATGTGTGTTTCTTATGTGTGATGATCTGTTCTGTTTTTACTGCAACTGGTTACCGTTTATATAGTTAATGAAGTTCTTATGCACTGATTAAATATCAACTTATGATGAATTAACTGAATCATAAATTTTCTAGATATATGCTAGTTGCATTAAACACAGTTGCGTGTACATGTGAGTTCCCTTAAATAAGTAGTGCATATGAATTTGATTATCGAAATGAAAAATTATTGATTTGCTAATACCGATTCACCAACCCCCCCCCCCCCCCCACGTCTCAGTATTATTTCCAACAATACCAGAGCCCATCATGAGTACTCCCCCTACCTTGCAAACTCCTCTAAATGAGGAGAAAAGCCTCAAAATTAATAGGGAAGAGCTACTATCTCAGGTAGAGAAACCACACAGACATATGCAGAGACCAGCCTGGTCAAAAGGCAAAGGTCAAACCCTATTTCTGAATAGGAATTCACAGAAGAAACAGTTGAGGCCACTAGCACAAAAAGAGAAAGAAGCAGGCCTGCCACTCCTTCTGGGGGTGCACTAGAACCTTCCACATCACATACTCAGATGTTGGAAAGGCAGCAGAGTGTTGAAGTGTCCTCATTTAGGATGCCAGCTGACAGGGACCAAGACATCAGAGAAAGGTACAAAGATATAAAAGCCAAGAATGAGAGGCTAAAAACGCAGACTTATGCACAATACCTAAAGATGGCACCTAGAAACTAGACAAGGATTATATCAGCCTATGATGTGAAAGAAGGAAAAATGCAAATGACGTTTGTGAAACCTACCACTTAGAAACCAAGAATAGCAGCTAACTTCAAAAAGATAGATTTTGAAGTGCTGGCAAAGGACATACATCCGATTGACCAGATTTAGATGTATAGGTAGAGAGGCGAGATGATCTAGTCCACCTTAATAGGGAAAGCCATCATATCTCACCAATTGCAAAATTCCCTAGATAACATATCAGCTCAGTTCCAATTAGAGAAGGCCTTTCACAGGCAAAAGACACCAGAATCAAGTCCTTAGAGGACTTAATAATTGAGTTGGGACATGAACCCAAAGATGTAAAGGCCACTAAAAAGTTGATAAAGAATAAGAATGATGACATAGCTTCTTTGAAGAAGCAACTTAAGATTCCACCATTACATCACCCACAAATAGCAAAAGTCCTAGAGACCCAAAAAGGACAAGAAGAGCTTATGGACTTGGTCCTAAAGCTAAATGAATAGTTGAAATAAACAGAGAAAGAATTGGGCACGTTGATTTAGTCCAAACAAAGTGAATTTGCCACCACTTCTACAACTTCCATTCCCATAGTAAGAACTGTTGTCCCTTCAACACTGGCACTACCAGTCATAACTAAGTCTACAACAGGAGGTGCTTCATAGAAAAGACAACATAACTAGTGAAAGCCATGGAGGAAATGTCCATCCAGGCAACAAAACTTAAAAGGATTAAGGAGCAAGTGGCAAGCTTAGAAACTGACTGCAAGCTTGCCCAGATTTAGTAGAGAGAAGAAACACAAAAGGCCTTAAGGATGTGTGAGAAGATTAAGGTCCTAGAAGAATATTTAACTCTGCAAAAGCCACTAGCACAGACCAAATAAATTCTCTGGGCCAATATCATTGACTCTATCAATGATATTTGGCCATCAATTCAAGTAATATTTGAGCAAATAGAATTGGTGAAAGTAGCCACTGAGGCTATTAAGAAAGTAAGGGAAGATTTAGGAGACCAGCCTGAGGATGCTAATTGACTCATCCACTTCTTGAACAGCAAGAACAGACAAGAACTTAATGATCTTTGTGTAGAGGACAGAACTGGAGCCATCATAGAATTCAAAAAGGTTCTTTCCAAAAGAAACCTTATGGTAAACCTAGAGGAAAAATTCCATAACATGCAGGTGGGCATTGACAGATTCATGGCCAAGTTTCAAATTTTGAGGGATAAAGGCCTTCCTAGTCCTATGGTCATCCATGATAAACTTATGACCCAAATGGACTGCATTGATAGATTAAGGAAGTTGGCAAAGGATCAAGCAATCACTTCAGGTATCAAGGCCTTTCCAACAAGGAATGTATTGTATGGTACTTTAGAGAATCTGTTATTTCTAGAGCATGAGGTGAAACATTTATTTGTCACCAAGCCTAATTTTGCTAAATACATAGAGGCAGATGAGATCTACAGAAGAATGCTCAAAGTAAAATTACCCGAGGATGAATGGTGGGAAAAGATGATAGATTTTCTATAAGTTACCACAGTAAATCTGAAGGTGGGTAAGAGACAGATAAACAGGGTCAAAGAGTAGTAGGTTAAAGAATATCAATGAAAGATGAAAGATAAATATGATTCCAGCATATAAATATTATCCAGCTTAAAAAGGCTCAAACTCAACTCCAATAGCCAGCATTACCACAATAAGAGGGACAACATGATGCAGTTTTCCATCCGTCTCTATCTTCATGCTTGAAGATATTTTTATTTCCTTAATTAAATCTCAAACTGTTATAAGATATTTTGTAATATTTTTTGTATAAATACTTCACATTTCAAAGTATCTAGGGGTGGATTCAAAGACATTTCTGTAGAATTTTCACTCAAATCAAAGTCTTCTTGTATCAAAAATTGGATTGGCTTGCTGGATCATGGAATAAAGTTTAGACATTTTACAGGATTCTTGTGTAAAGCAAAAATCAAATAAGTATTCTCTCATGTGTATTATTATTTTTCCTTATGTTTCTTAATAATCAAATGTGTTTCTATTAAATCTAAATGTTAAACTAGGAATGATATTTCAGAATTTGCTTCAATGCACTCTGACTTGACTGTTTACATTCTTAATGTTTTCTGCTAAACTATCTTAGCTAGGGAATTATTGGTTTCTCCTTAGCTTTTATGGTTTTCCTTGTGGTCTATGTAGCAAAGGATTCTTAATTTCCCTTTGTTGATGATCACCCCTTGTTCCTCATTCTGATCCCGGTCCAAGGATTCTTAAGTGCCCTTTTACCCTAGTTAGAATCATTCCATCCATCAACCCTCGAAGATTTGCCTTTTGTTTTGATAGCCTATCCTGTAAACACTCCCTTTAATGATCTGATCCAGTTATGTTATCCTTTTATTGACTCCATAGCCAAATGGCTTGAAGAAGCTAGCTCTACCCATCTGTTCCTAGAATTCCACCACCCAACCAAAATCAAAACCTTATGAACATTAATACTAGCCTAAAATCCCACCCAAACAAAGTTGAATTATAAAGAGAAAGCCCTCTCTGGACTTAGGATGGCTAGAACTTGAGTCTAACGATTGGTTTGTGGTTACCTCAGATTATTCCTTCTTTTGATAACTTGTAGGGAAGACTTCTAAGTGATAACACTAAGACTTCTTTATATAGATTTTTCCATTACAATAACATGGTTCTTGAACCATGGGTGGGTAAAAAAACATCTTATCTTCTAACAACTAAGGGGCTAAAGCCCCTTTGAATCCTTTGACCTTCATGCTCCACTCCTCAAATGCAAAGACTTTACATAATTAGAAAAAAATGACTACAAAATCTACCCCAAGGGACCCTGTCCCAACATGCCCCCAACATAATTTGGTGACTCATCCTCGAGTCACTCTGTTGGTGGCGCCTCATTCTTTTCTTGCATCTCACTAAAATCGATCTTCAAAACCTAGAGATCTATTGTTTCCTGTGTAGTAGCCCGTTGCCCTTCTTCGACCAAATTTTCAATAGTGGGTCCTTCAACTGCAAGGCCCATGGTCCTTTGAGTATATTGCATTTCTTTGAGCTTGCTCTACATTGATAGAGTCAACTAACTCACCTCATCTTTCCACAACTACATCCTCAAAGAGGTGATTGCTTCCTCGCGACGCAACTTGTCAATCTCGTTCTGAATCAACTTACCTTCCTGTAGTCTGGAAAACCTTTGCACATGTGCTAAGGTCCATGTTGTTGATTTAATCTTATCAAACTAGTGCTTCATTTCACTAATGTTTGCACTGATCTTTTGCATAGTTGGATCCTCCTGCAATGAGGTCCACAACTCCATAGTCTTCTCAAACAGCTCAATGCATCCCTTAACTGCATCTGCCAAGGTAGCCATGCCTTCTTGAATAGAATCTTCGTGCTGCTCTCTGACTTTTGGAGGGTTAGTAAGTTGTAGCTTTAATTGTAATTCTAATATTTGTAGCTGCAACTCAAACCTGACTCGTGTGATTTTATCCTTAGATTCTTTCATTGCAGCGGCCAACTTTTGAATCTTCTCTGTGGAGGCCTCTTCTGCTGGAATCTTGAGCTCTAGGAACTCATTCCAAGCCTATTCAATCAATGCTTCCAACTATTGGCTTCACGCTATGATCTCTTCTTTTTATTTAAAGGCATGTTCCTTCTCCTAAAAAATATTCTAGTTATTGGTGTTGACTTCACTAATCACCAGCAGGGAACATTTCTCTCATATCCTTAATTCGTTTGAAACCCCTTGGTGTAGCTCATGCAAAGATTGAATGGGAAATGCAGCCAAATTGAGACTGAGATTCTTAGAGTAGATGTTCTTGCTCTTTAGCTAAGTCATCATGCAGGGACCCTTCTGGCAATGGTATTGTGTGGAGATCCACAACAATCTTAGATCCTCAACCTCTTCCTCCTCCTATGTTTTCTTGAGGTCTAACTATTCAACCTCAATCATAGTTTTTTCTTGCACGACTTCCTTTTCCTTGGCCACCACTTCAACAACTTCCCTCGCTGCAACTTCTTTCTCCTACACAGCCTTTTCTGAGCCTTCTTTTTTTCTGTTGCCATGGTCTATGTTGTTGACCCTTCAGTAGTCATGATGGTACCTATGTGAACATCTGAAGGGGTGAGCCAAACACTAGGCCATTTGCTGATGACCCTTAATAGATATTCTTCAACAACCAAGTACGATAACTTGTGCCATATACCCCAGGCATCCTTCTTTGCGTGAATATGTAGATTGTGGAAATCTGCCTTCAAATCTGCAACGTTGGTGTACTTCGCGTGCAGAGTGGGTGATAGCCTTGGTCAATGGCTGCTCACGATTCTAAGTTCCATCTCGAACAACACCCAAAACATCTTGGTCTCTGTGATGTGCATAGGCTCTTTACTAGCCCATAGTGAAGAAAACTTAACTGCCTCTAGTAGGTTTGACTCCTGCTAAGGGAATTGGATCTCCTCTAGTGTCCTCCACGCCACCAAGGTGATCAACAATAGAAACTAGGCATATTGAAATGCCTTGCCATCATCTTGGGCCTCCTTGCAATCCTCCAAAAACTCCTTACACATATATTGAGCCCAGTTATACTAGACCCCTTGTGTTTACTACGTAACCAAAGAAACGATTGGCATCAATACTTCATTGATGCGACATGTTTCATGATATTTCCAACCAAGATCTACATAGAAAACTACACCATGCCATCAGATATGGATTTAATTGAGTATCCGCGTGACTTCTCTCTTGACCAGACCAAATTTTTCCTTCATTTGGTCTGCCAACTTCCTTTCCTGTGAATTTCCAATGAAAGCCTCTGTAGGGTCTACTCCTTGGGGATGGCAACAACATTATTCGGTGTATCAGCATGTCTGTGATTAGGATGACTTCTCCCAACTAGAGACACCCATCATGCACCAGTGTCATCAATTGGCACATGCATATGGTGTTGATATTGGTGCGACTGAAGTGCGGCACCAACAACATGTTTAGGAGCCCTGCGCTCCTGACTCCAGCCCCCGAGTTTATTAGTTCAAGGTGCATAATGCTCGAATCCTCATAATAGACCTTCTTGAGGTACTTATGCAGTGCCAATTGGGGAAATTTCTCATGGTCTCCAAGGTCCCAATCCTCCATTTTTAGGTTTGGTATCAAACCTAGCAATGGACCCTCAAACAACATATTCTTTGGTAGTAAAGGGGTAGAGACCATGAACTTCCCAACATCCGAATCTTTGGGCACCTTTGTCGTATATTTTATAGGTGGTATGTACCTCAGCAACCGATTTATTGGTTCATCCTCTTTTGCATCAAGCTCCTTTATTCCCCATCCATGTAGTTCTTCCTCATCCAAATCCATCAGCTCCGTCAGCTATTTGGATTTATCCATTTTTCCCTTCTGGTAGATTTTTGTAGGGTTTTTCCGTGGTGATTGCCGCACTAGCACTTGTTGAGGATTCTTCTGCTTCGTATATGTGGATGGTTTAGGCTTAGGTGACCTAGGCATAGTAGTAGGAAATTGGGTAGACATAGGTTCGACTAGCGTTGCCTCAAATAGGGCAAGATTTGTCTCTAAGTGAGTTGCAATCATATTCTTAATGAAGCTCTTTCGGAATTACTTAGGCACATTTCCTAACTCTAGTCGTGAAAATAGTTCCTCCCAATCTGGCTTAGATATATAATACTTCTCTTGGCACAAATCAAGATGAAAAATCATAAGGAAAACTCTCAATAAGAAAAGCTTTTGAATGCACAGTGGGATGCCATATTTATAGACCAATTTGAATTCAAATCCAACCATTCCCTCAAATTCCTAGTCATTAATGCACATTCAACGACATATTTCCAAAGATATGAATCTTAAATTCTCCCCCTCCGCTCCTTTCAACAGAAAAACTTCCATCCAATCAGCTACAGTGCTTCCAATGGTCACCTTTTGGCTAGGTTGCATGAGACCCACCCAACCAGTGCAGCTCCCTGCAATGCCATCCTTCATCTTGTTGCGAAGCCCCTTCACTTTTCTTTTCTAACTTTTGGGCAGTGTAGTTTAAAGTCCCGTACCTCCATGTAGTTGTCTGGAGTACTAATATTATCCTATAGTCATATAGTCATTGTATAAGAGTAGGATCACCCCTATGCAACTTCAATCGACTTCCATTGACCTTTCCCAGAAATAATTCCCCATTCAGCTTCGCGAGTGCAACTACACCTCCATCTCTAATTTTCTTAACAACATAAGGGCCCAGCCAATTCATTTGAAATTTTCTGGGGAATTTGGTAAACTTACTTTCATAAAGAAACACTAAGTCATCCTTATTGAAGGTATGTTATTTGATATGGTGATCATGCCATGATTTTTCACAGTCCTTCTGTACCTACTAATGAAATCCTACCAAGAAGCTGTCCTCTTCTAACTAGATAAGTTGTAGGAGTCATTCCTCAAGGTATTGCAATCAACCATGTCTGTAACTACTACAATATGCAAACTTGGCACAATATATTCCATGGGCATTACAACCTCTTGCCCATACACTAATTGGAATGGGATTTGGCCTGCCAACTTCTTACAAGTAGTCTTTTATGCCCAAAGGACCACCGGTATTCTCACATCCCAGTCATTCTGATTTGTGTTACAAATCTTCGTCAATGCACTTTCCATAATTTTGTTGAAGGATTTGACCATGCCATTCGCTTGAGGGTGATAAGGCATACTCTTCTGATGATAGACCTGGAATTCTTCAAGCAGTGCAAAAATTGTTTCATTTAAAAAGTGTGTGCCCCTATCACTCATCAAAACCTTAGGGTAGTTGAACCGAGACAAAATATACTCAAAGATAAGCTTCGTAGCCGTAGTTGTGCTACAATCTTTGAAAGGTTGTGCCTCTGCCCACCCGGTTAAGTATTCAATCGTGGTAATGATATACCTAGCCCTTGTCTTCCTTCCCAGTGTTTGTATTGGTCCCACAAAATCTATTACCCACTTATCAAATGGCTGCAACGTCATTTGCGGATTTAGTGGAAATTCATCTCTTCGTGATGGTCTCCCCATCCTTTGACAAACATCACATGCTTTGCAATATATTTTGGAGTCGTTATGCACAGTTAGCGACCAAAGTCCTACGCACAAGATCCTTTGCACAGTTGCTCTTCCTACATAATGTCCTCCTGCTACTCCCCTATGCGCTTCCTGAAGGATACTTTTCCGCTCATACTCGGAAACATACCTATGAAATATATCATTAGAGCCCATTTTGTATAAGTGTCTGGCTATTAGAGAAAAATTAGCAGCCTGAACCACCAGTTATTTCTTTTGTTGCGTCGAATATCCTTCTGGAGATGTACCTATGGACAAAAACTGAATTATATCTACGGAATGATCACCTGCAACACGAACGATGAAGAGATGCACATAAGGAAACACTTCCTCCAGACTCATAGGCTCATCTCCATTCTCAATGCACGATAGGTGGTCTGGATCAACATTCAAGCACCTTGGCTTCACAATGACTTCAAAATCATATTCCTGGAACAACAACAACCATCTACAAATGTTCCCCCCCAACACAGGCTTGTTTACAAAGTATTTCAGATTAGAATGGTTTGTATACATCTTGAAGTGCACTCCCAATAGATAGTGCCATAATTTCTGCAGTGCATATACCATTTCCAAACCTTCGCTCTCTGTGGTTGAATAGTTCTTTTACACCTTCGACAACTTTCTACTTGGAAATTATATTGGGTGGTCGATATCTACTTCGCCTGGTTGGGTAAACATAGCTCCTAGCACGATGTAGGAGGCATCTACATGAACGTCAAACTTTTTCTTTCAGTTGAAGAACACTAAAATGGGTGTGGTGACCATTTTCTCCTTTAAAACATCCAAACTCTTCTGGAAATCCTTGCCCCAGCAAAATGTTGCATCTTTTTTGAACAATTTTTTCATTGGCGCAGTTATTTGTGCATATGCCTTGATGAACTTCTTGTAATACCCTATATGAACCAACATTGCACACAACTGTTTAACATTCTTTGGGGCCTCTAAATTAACGATGACTACAATCTTGGAGGGGTCTACCATCAATCCCTGCTTGCAAACCACATGGCCCAAGAGTATCCCATAAGGTACGAAGAAGATGCATTTCTTCAAGTTAAGGGCTATTTGATGTTTCCGACAAGTATCCAGCATGAGGTGCATACTAGAAACATGGCGCTTTACCAATCCAAACACTGCCCAGTCATCAAAGTAGACCTCCAACATTTATGGATAAACTCTTTGAAGGCTACAATTACCACTCGTGAGAAAAGTTTGGGTGCATTCTTTAACCCAAAATGCATCATTGCCACTAAGTTGTGAAGGTGAAATTACTTCGATCGTCAGGTGCGATCTTGATCTAGTGGTACCTTGAGAACCCATATGTGAATGAGTAGACTTCCTCTCCTCAAACATTCTCCAGCACCTCATCCGTGAATGGCATAGGGAATGGATCATGGACACATACATCATCCAACTTCCTTAGGTCAATGCATATTTGAATTTCACCCTCTGTCTTCTTTTCTTGAACCACCATAAGACTAACCCAGTCTGATTCTTCGGTAGGTTCAATGATCCCGACTTCAAGCATCTTATCCAATTCCTTGCGTGATTTTTCCTTATACTTAGGATTTAATTGGTAGGGGCGCTGCTTCACTGGCTTTGCATCTAGCTTCAAAGTAATCTTCAAGACTCCTAAATCCCCTTGATCCCTTTTAGATAAGAGAGCTTGGTAGGAAATAAGTCATGATACTCTCGCACCAGCTTTGTGGTGTATGTTTTAACCCCGAACATAAATTACCTGCATACGAATTCTAAATCACAGAAAAAATAAAATGCGAGAGAATAACACATAAAACACATATACACAAAGATTTCCCACTGGATATCAAAACCGAGACTACCAGCTTGATTTTTCATTATATTCCTTTCAATGTTACAATACATATTTATACATGCACAAGCATCCAATACCATGGACCGAAAAACCAATGCATCCAAAACCATGGACCGAAAACCATAGGTAGGTTCGCCCAACCTAATATAGGGTCCAAATTTTTTTTCTCGGGGCGTTGTCCCGAACCCCGTAGAGGGGGGCTACCC